>JAQQZR010000004.1:4299025-4347344 GCA_030068235.1 Notoglanidium macrostoma | reverse complement strand
GTGTTTGTGTGTGTGTGTGTGTGTGTGTGTGTGTGTGTGTGTGTGTGTGTGTGTGTGTGTGTGTGTGTGTGTGTGAGAGGCTTACCTGACGTAACTGGAGGTGCAGTAGGGGTGGGACATGGAGGAGGAGTACAGTAAAACTGGCGGGGTGTGGAGGCAAATGACACAAGAACTTCTTTGATGTGTTCAAAATAGCGTCTGGTGGACCATCGTGCACTTCGATAATGACACTTAAAGGCCTGCATTGTTGACTCCTGGGACAGACACAACATGATACTGTGTGTTTCAGACATCTTAAACACTGTGCAGTTTCAGCCATCTTTAAAGATTATTACTTGTCACACCGTATGAAATTATCTCAGGAAAATCTTTTTGATAACTGATTGTGTTATAACACGATAACTCCATGTGAGATTGTAGGATGAAGATCCGCTAATGATAAGGGCAGTGGTTCAGACTGCTGGACTAGTAATTGGCAGGTTGTGAGTTCAAATCCCAGCACTGCCAAGCTACCTCTGTAGGGTCCTTAAGCAAGGCCCTTAACCCCAACTGCTCACTCATATAAATGTGATGTATGTAAGTCGCTCTAGATAAAGGTGTCTGCTCAATGACGTAAATGTGAACTGTGTAACAGAAACAAATGCTAGGTGGACAAGCACCCTAAGGATATTTTCCTGTCCGTTATCATGTTCTTCATGCCATTGGCGCTACTGTATTTGTAGCTGTCCTGTGAGTTTTGCATAATCCTAGGGTGACTTTTAGATGACATTTTAATGCAAAAAAAAATGGTCATAATGGCACTAAATTGGCCACAAGCCTGTAATAAGGATGTCACATTAAGCCTTTTGCGATATGCAATTTTCATTCAGCAGCAAAATATGGGAAGACAATTCTACAGTGTAAACCCAGCTTTAGTAAGTTTCATATAAATAAGCAAGGACTTTGTATATTATTCATAAACAGCAGTGTAATTTACCAGCTCCTCGTTATCGATGGTGAAGCGAAGTCCTTGCAGCATGGTGATGAAGATAGTAATATTTTCTCTGTTGGCTGAAAGATTGCCAAATTTCAGGGCTAAGTTCTTCAGACTGCTCTCCGCTGGATACAGGTTCAGGTAAACCCAGCACGTCCCTCCCTGAAACAGGAGAGAAGGAGAATACTTACAATATAGAGGAAGTTGGATGTCATGCATAAAACAGCCATTTTACAGTCCCTTCCAAAATTATTGGCACCTTTGAATAGAATGAGTAAAAGTAATATAAACATATTTATATAAAAAATTATAATTTAATAATAGCATTTTGCATTTAAAAAAGTCCAATTATTTGCACCCTCAAAGAACACTTAATATAAAGGCAAAACAAGTCTATATAAAAATATCACGAAAAAATCAAGAAAATCTACAGTTGCATTTAGCCATATCCTGTTTCCTTGGGGTATAACACTGCATTCAAGTCATGTCAGAATTATGGTAATTATGAGCTTCCGACATACCGTATAATGAGCGTAATTACCAGCTAAACTCAGAATTTTCTGAAAGCCAAAAGACATGATGTCATGTCAGGATTCATCCTTAAACATGTATATAAGATATTCACTATTATTCTCTAGTACTGACAACACAATAACTGGTAGTTAAGCCTTCTATCTAGTGAAAGACTAGTGAAAGACATTAAGTGGCTGTGCACAATTACGTAGAAATGACTCATTCCTGAATCAGAGCAGTTAAATTCCTTTGTCACCCATTACCATGGAAAAATCCAAATGCCTTTAAATCCAAAACAGATGGATGTTGACACCTTCATGGGGCAAGTAACGTACATAAGAAGTACCTACGTAAATAGTTGAAATGCCACACATTCTATCAGAGCCATTATAATTTATTTATTTATTTTTCGATAAGTGTGGAACAAAACGTGTCGGCACAGTTAAGAGGAATTTCACAGGTTGTCAAGGCACTACAGGTGAAAAGGGTATTTAAAAAATAAAAACAGGTATCACAATTAATCTCTGATAGCTTATTGTTTATATGCTTACAATTTTTTTGCAGTTGAAGTTGCTGCTTATTTATGCAAATGAGGCTAATTTGTATGCTTGATGAAACCGTAAATCACGTCATTGGCTCATGTTTGAATTAAAAATGATAGTTTTACAGAGAAGACGCTTCACTATAAGAATTCTTACAGAAAAGTTGGCTAAATAATGAACCGTTTATTTTTTGATGAAGAAAATGCCATACACTGTTAGTATAAATTGTATAGTGTCATTTTTCAATACAAAATCTGACATCAATGCAACAATGATCAATGTTTTGTGAAAAACCCTCAGTATTAAAGTTCTAATTAGGAAATAGGAATGTAATTGAAGGCCATCTAGAAAATCAGATCCGTTGGTGCAGTTTAAAAAATATACTGTGATTTTGTTTCTTTCACACTGATAAGTGTGGTTTATAAAGAAAATTGACATGTACGTAATAATGACACATACATCACTGTACATTTTGACTTTTTTTTGCTATAGTGCAAGAGAAGGCATGTTATCGATATCCAAAAATAAGGAAAATGATTGGTGTAACCAAAATAATAATTTCTACCTGTAGTGTCTTGCCTTAAAACTATTAGATACTACCTTCATAAAAGAAGCTTTTTGTAAGGCTTGTGTGAAAGAAACACCTCCTGAAAGAAACCCACAAAATGCACCACCTGGACGTCACAAAGACTTGTACAAACTGTCACAGTCAGATAAGGCCAAAATCACGTTCGGTGAAAAAGCAGATTATATTTATTGTGGGAGTGGCACGATTACGATGACTTTTTGTTTGGAGAAAAACATTCCCTGCCATGTCCTCATATGTTTACGCTCAAAATAGCCCTCTTTGCATGCGATACTCATTTTTGCTTACTTTTTTTATGAAGGCTGCCAATCAGTCTGGAGTTGACTATAAATTGTGGGTATCATATATCTAATTTCATTCATGCTGAATCATTTTGAGTCAGCTGATCAGACGTCTGGGTATTGCTCAGACTTACCACGTCTTTGGAAATGTAACGGACACGAATTCTGTAATCCTTGGGAATGTTTTCTCTCTGTAAAACAGGGCAATTATTAGATAGAAAAACCAATTTTAAAATGGAAAAGCTCAGTTGCAAATCAAACAACAGTTATAGAGATGAAGTAGAGTGAATGCAGGTATAATGGGACATCAGGGAAGTCAGTGAAAGTCAAACCTTTTGCTACTGAACCCTTACATTGGAACTGCTTGATAGAAATAACGTGACTTCATTTGATTCATGTAACATCATATAAGGGGGTGTGGTCATCATTAAACAGTCGAACAGGACACTAATCGCAAAAATGTTTGAGGCAGGAAAAATGAAATATGATTTACAGCTAGTTTTTTATAAGCTTATGAAATCAGGGTCATGATTTAGTTATTATACATATTTATGATGCATGTATATATAAGATATGCTACTGCTACACAATAAGCATGAAGTTAAGATCAAATCATTTGTATATATTGTTCAGGTTCATTAGAACAGCATTAACAGGGTTTTCCAATTATGTAAAATATTCAGATTAATATAATCTAGTTTTTCTGTTTTACACTACCTGTGACATATTTACTGCAATGTAGAATGATGAGAGAGAGAGAGAGAGAGAGAGAGAGAGAGAGAGAGAGAGAGAGAGAGATGTGCTGTGTTTAAATAATTTTATATTTAATATATAATGATTTAATGATATTGATAATGATAATGATATTGATGTCAATGTTTATTCTGTTATGCTGCTACCATTAGAGTTTATCTATAAAAATAACTTTTAGTGGTGATTTTCTTCTGTTATTATTACTTAATCTGTTTATATTGTTTTTTGTTGTTGCTTTAAAAAAAGAAAAAAAAAAGAATATGAATTTGGAAAGTTCTGGAGATTTTCTAAACCCTGTTATTGTTGATACTGAGGTTAGAAATTAATTACAGAATGTTACAACAGCCACCATATGAATATGTAATGTTTTAGAAGCCCACTGTGTTTATACAATATTAGACATTTATATTACTGATGATGAATATGAAGTGCTGTTATTGGAATTTGATTTATTGATGCCATGAGTAAGTACACTACAAATAAATAACATGTTAAAACATGAAGGTGAACGTACAGTATAGTTCTTTGGAATATGATAGGATTTTTTTGTGACATGTAGATAGTCAACACTTTTCAGGAAATGTACAAGGGGATGGGGATTTGGTTTGATTCATTTGCAAGAAAGCTTAGATAAAGTATAAAATCAAAAACTGTCCCCTTATAGCTGTAATACTCTGAATGACTCTGAAAACTGTACTAGTGCGTTTGATATGTTGTATTTCACGTGGAAATGTGGATATATTATACTCCCGGTAATAAGGAGATATACAGTTTAGTGCCCATTTTCTTACAGTGCATCCTAAATATACAATCACAGAGAGATGTGAGCATGTAATGAGTCTCACCAGTGTGTCTAATGTGGCCACATCGTCAGTCAAAGGGCTTCCAAACACACCAGAGCAGGCGACAAGCCCAGAAAATAACAACAGCAACAGACATGCGCACCCTCCGATCTGTCAGAAAGTGATAAAGTGATCAGACCCCTGATGAGTTACAAGTGTCTGATTGCTCACAGTGTAGCTGTAAGGAATAAGAGCAGCCCCGGTGCATGAAGGAGGCTACACACGCTCACGGATGGGGCTCCTAATGAAGCTGGAGTTCAGACGGAAAAGAAATAAGCGTGTAAAGTGAAAGCGCGCGCTCCTTACCTTAGCCTCCTTCATGTGGACCATGAGACTTCCGACAAAACTCGCTGATCTTCTATTTTCTCCGCTTTCTCCGGCAGTGGTATTCAGGCATGATTCCACTTGCACGTGTACACACCGATGACCCGAAATCAGGCCGGAAGAGAGGCGCGTGCGCCTGTGTGTTTGTGTGTGTGTATATATATGTGTGTGTGTGTGTGTGTGTGTGTGTGCGTCAATACAGAGTGCGCAGCGTGCGTCCTGGAGTTTTGAGAGTCCCCCCCCCCTTCAACACACACACAAACACACAAGTACACACAATTAGAAACCCTGAGGGGACAAGGGTGCTTGGGCTGCATCCAAAACCACATTCCACACACTACATGTTAATAAACGCGACACACGGCCGCAACTTACAGCGTGAGCACGGGTTCGACTGCGCGCGTCACCGTGTCCGCCCACTTTTATGGATTCTGCAATATTCCAATGATATGTCTGGATACGATGTGATATAAAATATGACATGTAGTGGGGTTAATAGGTGGTTTGGGACGGAGCCTAGGAACGCACTCCAGATCAGGTGCTTGCCTTTGAGCGAAAACTTCCAGTGAAAGCGTGTTGAGTGACTCACTGAAATTATAACCAGTCTGGAGGTGATGGAAATGACTAAGCAGCAACGTCAATTTGAAACTGGTCATGACTGGACACCATGATAACTTACTCATGATGACAGAATATGCTGTGATGGACTGGTGTCCCATCCAGGGTGTTTTCCCACCTCGCTCCCAGTATTCCCGGGATAAACTCCGGATCCACTGCCACCTCGCTCCCAGTTTTCCCGGGATAAACTCCGGATCCACTGCCACCTTGCTCCCACTGTTCCCGGGATAAACTCTGGAGCCCCTGCCACCTCACTCCCAGTGTTCCTGGGAAAAACTCCAGATCCACTGCCACCTCACTCCCAGTGTTCCCGGGATAAAATCTGGATCAACTGCCCCCCTGTCCAGGATAAAGTGTTTACTTAAGATGAATGAAGAAAGATGGCAACCACAATAAAGGAGCTCTCTAAAATCAGTCAGCCTTTTGAGCTTAAACACTTCTGCTTTACTAGCATGACCTGACATGTCTTGTCCATTTATCTATTTAAACTCAAACCTAAAATTATAGATTAAACAGCCGAACCAGTCTGTGCACTCTCGCCCTAATAATGACATTTTTATGTAACTATATGAACATTTGTGGGAAAATAAATAATGGTGGTGTGATGCAAAGTGGACTTAATGTTACCATCGGGAAGTTGATTAGTTTGACCCGAAACAGTTTTTTTCCTCTTATACCACAGCGATTTGCCAGTATTTTATATGCCCCATATAGCAATGATAAACAGTCGTTCCCTCACCAGCCTCTCTCTCTCTCTCTCTCTCTCTCTCTCTCTCTCTCTCTCTTTCTATATCAAAAATGTTAATAATGTATAATAATTGATATGATTATATGTAATATTAAAAAAAAAAGAATAAAAAAAAGATGCCTCTGAATCCTGAATTGAAGCAGTCACTTCCCTGTTTTGAAAGAACCTGATTATTCTGTAGAAAATGAACAAAATCTTTGTTTACTGGTTTTCCAGCACATATGGATACTGACTAAATGTCACAGTAAACAAAAAAAGGATGTAAATTATCAGGTCACCATTGTATATAGCAGAGCTCCAGATGTTCCAGATGTCTAGATGACATTGCCACTGAATGTAGAATTAGTAGTAGGCTGTTTCTGATTCTGTCTAAATGAGCCACAAGCCAGGTGGGTGAAATCTACAGCTTTACTAAAGCTGCCAGTGGGTTTTTTTATTTTTATTTTTTTATGAGTCTAATTAAACTCAGCTTCTTATTAGGAAGATAAAAAAAGCTTTCTTTGAATGCTAGATGCTGCAATCTCATGAACTGCTTCAGAACTCTGATTACAAGCATTTTTAAGCCTTAATTCTGTTATCAGAGACAAAAAACTAAGGCACAAAACACACACACACACACACACACACACACACACACACACACACACACGCACGCACATTGTGAGTGTGTTTATTTAGGGATGTATCCAGCATGAAGCAGAGATCCTGGGCACACCACTGTTCTCATTAACAGGATTATTAACCTCTAATGGGATAAATGATGAAAGTATTCAGCCTGTTAGTAACATTCTATTCATCTGTACAGTTGTGTTACACACATTATAAACTTACAGAACAGAAGGATTAAAAATAAACTAAAAACCCAGACACTGGATTTAACATCCAGTCTAAATAATGTTGTAGGATATACAGTACACTATATGGCCAAAAGTATGTGGACACCTGACCATCACACCCATATGTCAGCCTTCTCCAAACTGATGCTACAAAGTTAGAAACACATACTGTAATTGCATAGAGCATCTCTGTATGTTGTAGCATATTTCATTTCATACATTTTTCTCTTCACTGGTACTAAGAGACCCTGTGCACAAAGTGAGCTCCATGAAGACATGGTGGAAGAACTCGAGTGTCCTGCACAGATCACTGACTTTAACCACACTGAACACCTTTGGGATGAACTAGAATCCTTACTGCACTTCAGTCTCTCCACCTGACATCAGTACCTGATCTCACTAACACCCTTATGGTTAAATCTAGTGGAAAGCCTTCCCAGAAGAATGGAGGTTATTATAACAGCAAATAAATAAATCTGGAAAGGAGCATTAAAAAAGCACATATTGGTGCAGATGATCATGTGTCCATAAACATTTGGCCATATAGCATAGTGCAAATAAACATTAAGTCTTCGCATCTGCACATTTGACCAAAAAAGTGACCAAAAAATTAATAAATAAATCCCTACCATAGCCTTCTAGTCTCATAAAGTTACACTGCCATCATGTGGCAATTAAGAGTAATGTTTAATTTTTTACGGCAAAGAAATTTCTGTAAAATTAAAAAT
The DNA here is from genome assembly GCA_030068235.1 of Notoglanidium macrostoma. Classification (NCBI taxonomy): domain Eukaryota; kingdom Metazoa; phylum Chordata; class Actinopteri; order Siluriformes; family Auchenoglanididae; genus Notoglanidium; species Notoglanidium macrostoma. The sequence continues at coordinate 4,339,600 of JAQQZR010000004.1, read as the reverse complement.
CTGAGAAAGAGCAATAAACCATATAAATATGGAAGGAAAAAAAACACCTGGTGGTGTACTGTTAAAAAATAATCAATGACACAATGGCATTATGAAGTTATTGGTGCTACCCTGAAGCTGATTAAATACCAATAACAGCATGGAAGCATTTTCCTTTTATTGCACAGTGATTTGTCAAGGATTATACTTTCCTCATAACAGGTTGTATTTTATCCTTTTATAGTTGCATTTAATGTTGTGGAACATCAGAAAGAAAACACAGCTGTCATGTTACAGAGAAACAAGAAAGTGCAAAGGCGTCTGTCCTGAATACGTTCCTGCTGTGGAAAACTTACTCAACACCTTCTAACCAATCATGATCAAGAAATGCGATGTGGAAAATTCTGATATTGCAATAAAACTGAAAACAATGAATGTGAATTTATTCAGGCAAGAAAAACACACTCAACTATGAAATATCACTTTTAATAATTGTCAGACGTTTAGACCATGGGACAAAAATACACATCTCAACATTAGTTCTTTAGGTGAACATGATTAAACAAGACGATGTGCAGGTTGCTCTTGAAAAGATCCTATAAAAATATTAACAACTCCAATGATTTCATAAAGGATAAAGTTTCATGGCAAATAGGGTTACCAGGGAAAGTGCTAGTGTTTTGAGCCCTTACAGAAAAATAAATGAATCACACATTCTCCAATAACATGTGATCATTCAAAACCCTGGTACATTCAGTGGTAAATTCAGCACAAGCTGCAATCTGTGCTCATTACGCCAAGTACCACTTTACTAATCAGAGAGGGGGTTTAGAAAAATAATTTAATGTATGGAATTGGACAATAATTGCGTAGGTCAGAATACACCTGAGAGTAAATCCTCCATCTTAGCCGGACGTGACGTCTCCGGAGCTCATTTCCTCTTGCGTGGGCTTTTATCAGAGTCCAGCTTCCTCTCTACGGAGTTCTCCTTTCTGCCTCCTCGACTGGAGGCACCGCGGCTTTTCTCAGAGGGTTCGGTGTGGTCTCTGGGTTTCTTACTCTTTTGTTCGGCTGCAGCAGGTCTGGATTTTGTGCCTTTAGTGCTCCTGGTTCGAGAGAACAGGGCTTTGATGAGGAGGATGGAGGCCACGGTGCCAAACAGGCTTGAAGCCAGAAGATGTCCAGAAAGACCTTTTGTCTGGCTTTGGAGCACACTCAGAGCCTGGGATAGAGGGGTGTCTGAAGTAGGCTGGACTGGGAACTTCTCCTAAACACAAATACACACACCATTACCAGCAACTTTCACCAATACAATGAGATTAAAACAACTGACATCAGAGAAACAGGGTACAATAAGACCGCTAAAGCTGTAACCTTATTTCTATGAACATTTCATGCAATACATTATCATTTCTATAGTCACTTAGTCAGGGTCTTGGTGGATGATCCACATAAACAAGTACTTCCCTTGACAAGAAGTAACTAAATTTCAGGATGGTAAAAGTAACTCCACTTCAGGTCATGCCGCATCATACCACCGTATTTGTGATTACTGTCCTACATCACACTCCCGTGTGTATCATTCCTTACACATAAAAAATTTGGTTAACTTTTTAAAATTAGGATGTCTATGTTACCTTAAGTCCAGCGTCACTCAACAACTCTTCAAGCACAGGGTCACCCAAGTGCACTGTGGGAAAGAATTCCCGCACATACTGCCGCTTCCACCACGTCGGTGCTTCCGTCCTGCCGCACGAAACAAAAACAGGTGTCTTTTAGTACAATGCGAAACAGGAAAAAAGTTAGCAATCAAAAAGATTAGGAGTGGCTTCCAGTTATATGAAGCGAGTTTCCTGAGTGTGTTGTTAGGATCGACCTGGAGCTGTGAGGCAGCCATGCTACACTGTGTGCCATAATACTGTGGAAAATTAACCAGTATCAAGCCTGACTGTGATGGTGTGAACGCTGTGCTCGACTCACCCGTCTTCAGGAGCGTGGGTGAAATGGTAGTGGTAGACTTTAGCCCTGATGAATGTTGGTGGTTTGGAGCTGAAAGGATAATGAGCTTCATCCACCTGCAGCAGATTCACCACTATAGCAGAGTAAACACACACACACGGAGAAAACTCAAGAACACTTTCATTGGTTACGACAAATCAGCCTGTTAACCCGAGTACACAGTGCTTTCTGTCTTGCTGGATGTGTGAATTCATCAGACACTAATTTCCGCGGTCATACACATGGTCACTGGAAAATGATCAATTTTGAGGTGATACAAGCCTGCTCTAAGCTGATCACACCACTTCACTGATTATTGTACTTTAACGGCATTCCCCCTAGTGTTCTATTCCTTACTGATACATATACAGAAATGTAGCATATTATATAGGAATTATATAATCCAGTTTAAGAAATATTATCGAACCAAACTGCATTAGTCAATGATGACCTCTGACTTTTGGAGCAGGTTGTAGTGTCCGTGTTAACTCACCGTCCTGTTTGCCCTCCAGCAGGCGCTGGATCAGGCCTGTAAACCAGGGGCTCTGTTCATGATTTTCTCGAGCAGCTTCCCACAACAGCCAGTTTAACCGTGGCTCATGAGGCCCGAGAACTGCAGGAACCCCACTCACACCACCGGGCTTATACATGAAGCTCAGTTCCTGTTAGATACATTCGGACAGCTTTATCAGAAAAGAGATCGAGCAAGCCATAATTGCATCACTACGCTCTCTACTGAGAATAACCCCAAAGCTGACAACAAAATCTAGCAGAAGATTAGCATTGGACAGGTATGTTGAAATTGTGATCTAGTTGATAAAGTAAACTCATATTTTTAAAGAGGAAAAGTTACATTTTATATTTGAGAGGAAGTTAGCTGGTGAATTCTCTCGCTTCATTCAGATTGACAGAAAGGTAAAGTCGTCACTTTAAGACGTCCAAATCATCCAGCCTAAAGTATCGAACAAGTCTCAGGTCAAGAATTAAGTCTGTTTATTTGTGTGAGGCTTTTCCACCACTGTAATGTCATCAAGATGTTCATTCATATCAATTACACATACAATCAGCCATGTTATAGATCGAAAATTCCTCTAAACTTTAGTCTATTTTAGTTGGAAGCCATGTGTAATGTAAAAAATGGCTCTTACAGTCCATGTTTTCTTATCCATGCTGCCTTCAATGACGATCTCAGGCCGTCCTGCAGGAGGAATCATCCTGTGCTGAATGCCGTATGAACTGACCAGGTGAAACCTCTCAACCATTTCATAGGCATCCCTCACCTTAGGAAAAATTTTACTGCTGGACATTCCTGCCAGAGCAGAGTATGGAACCTAGACACGATAGTTTTTGAGCAGTAATGAATATAAATGCAGCATTTCCAAATATATTTAAGATAAATATTTATCTTAAAATATCCAACTGTGACCATAAACTACCCCTAATGGACGCTTACAAACAGAGCAAAACATGCCTGTACATTTTCAATACAGTATTTTTACAAATTAAAGGTCTAAGTTAGCACCTGAAGTGCACTTGAAGTGCACATATACACAAGGTTTCATGGTAAGCAATTCATCCATCCATCTGAAATGAAGTTGAGATGTGAGATTACTAATGTGAAATCAGGGAAGCGAGCAGGGCTTCCAGGGAATGGGTTAATGTCAGAAACTAAAAAAACAAAAACAACCTGAAGATAAATCCAGATTCATATGTCCATTAATTCTTTTGCCAGTTTTATTGTAGAAAAAGAAGAGTGCCCTTCCATCCATTATTTACGCCGCTTATACATCAGTGTAGAGAAGAAGCTGGAGCCAATCCCAGCTGACTTTGGGCAAGAGGCAGGGTATACCCTGGGCAGGTCACCAATCCATCACAGGACTAACACAAAAACGAACAACCAGTCACACCTATGGGCAATTTAGAGTAGCCAGTTGACCTAATCTGCATGTCTTTGGGCTGTGGGAGGAAACTGGAGCACCCAGAGGAAACCCACGCAGGCATGGGGAGAACATGCAAACTCCGCACAGAAAGTTAGCCAGCAGATTCAAACCCAGAACCTTCTTGCTGTGAGGTGACGGTGCTAGCCACTGCACCACCGTGCCTTCCAAGAAGAGTACCCTTTCTGCAAGGTTTGAAAGAACTTTTTGAATAACGAACATTTCTGAATCGTTACTTACAAGGCTGATGGTGAAAACCCACACAACGCCAGCAGTGAACAGGACCCACTGGAAGAGTGCCCACAGCTTGCCCAGGACGCCTCGTACGTATAAACACCTTGGAAAGTCAGAGAGCGCAGAGAAGTTTGCAGTTACTGTAAAATTCTTCCAACCTGACCATCATTCTCCCTGATTAGCTTTACGGTGGAGTTAGAAAAAGTAAATAAGGATGGTAAAAAGGTCTTACTTCAGCAGGGCAGCTACAGCTTCCCAAGTCAGAGAAAGCACTCCGATCCAAACACTGGGAACCTGGATCTGGCTAACAAAGTCATTAAAGCGGTCTTGGGAAAAGGCTGTCAGGAAGAAATACCATTGGACATCAAATCAGCAAAGACAGAAATTAATCATTAAATGCAAGACTCATTATCAACATAACTAAATGTACATTTCTTCAATCTAGTTAGTACAAGTTAATGAAATTGTAAGGGTTGGTGAATTGCTATAGTATAAGAGGAGTAAAACACTGGCTGTGTTGCTACCGTTATCGTTATTTTGTGAGGACAAAGGAAGAGTTGTGCTCGATAAATCCCTTTTATTAGTCTGGAGAGCTGTACAGTGTGGTGTCGTGGTGTAGAAACTAAGCTAGATAAAGATGATTGACAGAGCTAGCAGGAGACTATTCTACTCCTCCTGTAGTCTGATTCAGTCACTGCTTAAATTTACATTAACTAATGCAATCATGGTGAATTGTGATGATTAACAGTTGCATGACTTGATGCCTATAGCACCCCAGTCACACACTGTTTGTTTTACTGCTCTTCTGACAAGCTGAACTTGCTCAAAGTGGAAGAATTAGATTACAAATGAGATGAATTAGATAAATTGTTAGATTTTCTCAGAAGTCATAAATTCAAGCTGTCCTGACTGTAAGAGGTAATGAACTTTCCGTGCAAATGCAACGCACACATCAAAATCGTGTTAAACATTGCTGACTAAACCTGTCTTTTAAAAAAAAAAAAAAAAAAAAATATAAAAAAAAAAAAAAAAAAAGAAAGAACATACAGCGATTGTACTACCATCCTTTGCCTTCCACTACCACTTTGCTCATGGCAAAACTTTGACTCTGTTTCTTACAGTCACTCCGGACTATATTTTCCAGGTGAGCCTTTTGTTTTGGATTAATGTCTTGCTGCAGGATTTTTGCAATTTTTTGTACATAACATTCCTTTTTCTGTCACACCCTAGCAGATCAGAAAGCAAGGGGGACACAAAGTTTTACACTGAACTGTGGCATATGTTAATTAGAAAAGATACTGAATGTGTATTATGGTAGAAAAGACAAGAGTAAAGCATGACTGGAATCTCGCAAGCTAAACAACAGAGATGCTGCGGGTAAACGTAAACTCACTTGGTTTAGACGTCACAATCTTCTTTTCCCAATTGAACTCCAGTTTGAAGAACTTAACTGTGCTGAAAATAATAAGAAGATGGACAGCCAGCCTGAAAAGAAAGAGCAGACCTGAGACCAAGAACTGGCCCCAAGCTGAAAGGGGGAAAAAAACCCAAAACGACAATAAAACACACAGACAGAGAGAAATAGAGGGGGAAAAACAAAACAAAACATGATTTTATTACAATTCTGAAATTTCCTATCTAATGCAATATTATCACTAAATACACACGTTTCCCCCCCCCCACATGCTTTATCCACTTAACGAAGTCTCCAGTCAAAGTAAAATCATACTCTTAGTCTTGGCCTTTTTCTTGGGGACTGGTGAGCAGTCGAAAGCCTCGTCGTCCAGCAGAGAGAAGCAAAGTGCGATGGTCAGCAGGTTGAACAAGCTACAGCCCCCCAATAGGATATTACAGAGCTGGAGAACCGTCTGGAAACAGAAGTGCACAGAAAATTATTTTTTAAGCAAGGAATAACTCACATGGTGCATGCTGTTATAGGAAAATCATTAACACGTAGAGTTCCTATCATCCAGAAGTTGATTATTCTCCAATAACAGCAAGCTGCCATGAATAACATTTTTATTAATAAAATTACAACACATCATACTGTTTGTCCATTAATAGTTGCATTGTGTTGTATACATGTAGTATCATGTATGCCCTACCAGGATGGAAAAGGCGCTGATTCTTAATCCACGAACAGGAATGAAGAACATCAGAAGTGGAACGCCAATCTCGACTGCCAATATGCAAACTGCACCGAGCCTCGACAACCAATCAGGAAGCTGAGAAGCATACCAGGCCAAGGGGGTGGGGCTTGCTTGGGCATCATAATGCCGACTCAGTGCTGCAAAAGGGATTATTGAATTGTCCATTGATGCTCCGAAATCTCATACAAAGCAAACAAACAAAAACATTTAGGCGCGTTCTAGGTTTGTACAGAATGCAAACACACACCTGTGAGGTCCCACCAGCACGGGTCACCGCTGGCCAGCTTGCTCACCCCAGTGGAAAACACAAGCCTAAAAAGCAGCCAGCGGGTCAACCAGAAGATCACAGAATCATGTGGCGCAGTGGGGCTTTGCAGTAAATTACACGGAGCTACCAGGAAGGCCAGAAAACCTGCTTCCAAAAGAAGGCTGTCCCTAATAATGGAGAACAAATAACAGAAAATTACACACACACAAACTTAGGGTCTGAACAGACTAGACACAACAAACAGGTGTGTCTGTAAAACGGCTGTACAAGTACAATTAAAAATTATACCACATGCAGTCACTAGAAGGCTTCCAAAACATCTTGGCTTCATTTTTGACTTTACGACATCCACCCATATATACACATACAATCTCTGGCATGACCAGGGAAGTTTGATTAGTCTGTTAAGCCACACTTATGATCAATCTAAAAAAAACTGCTGAAGATTTGAAATGTTATTTAAACAGATTTCACTTGGCTTATTAGGATTACAGCTGGCATCAGAAACACCGCATGCACATGCAGTAACAGTGGACAAAATGATGGAATGACTACTGATTCTGTAGGAATCATTCTTGAGGTACCAGTAAACCATTATGGAAGACTTTAGGCTATTTTAATATTTATGTGACATTCGGTCTTTGCTACTTGCTCAGGATAGACACAAAGGATAGAAAAAGGTCAATAACAAAAATAAAAATAACAAAAAACCCATTGGTGAAAAAAATATATAAATATATAGAGTCCTGGAGAAACTGTAAGGACATCACATATTGCCTGCAACACTGCTTCCCTGTCTCAGTGCTCCACAGACTCGGCAGTCTCCAAACATGGCCGCTGAGGACTGCAATGACCAGCAGTTACCACGTCCCTCATAGTCTCTCTAATATTGATTGGTTTCACCTGTTTTGAGTTTCGTTAATCACTTGTTCACGTTATTGTTCTTTGTGACTCGTTAGCATGTGTTCACTGTTATTGCCAAGCCTTAGTTTTATATTCTAAACAATCTGGGTTGTTGTTTTTTTCATCTGTGTTTGGACTTTGACCTTGCCTCAGCTATCGTCTTTAATGTGCCTGTTTGCTGAGTGTTTTTGACCACTGCCTGTTTTTGGGACTGGGGACAGCATAGCCTTTTGTTATACCATTCTGCCAAGTGTTTTGGCCTGTTTTTTGACCTTTTTTTTTTTACCTGCCCTTTTTAATGAAAGTTCTCTGCTTTTACATGTGTTGCCTGCCTGCTTACCTGACACACATAATATACATTTCTGGCCATGCTGTCCATTACTACAACACAGTCAGGTAATGTAAAAGACTCACCACTCAGAGTGAAGGAACTCTCCCCCAACCTGCGAAAGAAAATCTTTAATCAGTGCAATGTGAAAGTGACACGGCTAATGAATTCAGCACCACCTTGCATGTGTTGTTATACAGTACCAAACACAAGAGAAATGAGTATTGGGTCATGCAAATTCATGCCTTAGTATTTTAGCCTATATGCTCTGTAGAATATGCTTATTAACAATGTATGCTAATGATACACAATCACGCTTTGTGTAGAAAATTGTTTTCACCTGATACAAATTACGGTTACTGTTACCATGCCAAAGTTTCTATTTATTAAAGAAAAAGGTCATACTTTCATTTCATTTCAAGTTATGTTTAAGATTGCGGAACTTCTATGAAACTAGTTAGCTCCTGTTAATAAACCAAAAAAGTTAATAAGTGCAAAAAAAAAAAAAAAAAAAAAAAAAAAAAAAAAAAAAAAAAAACCCACTTTACATGTTGCCAAGAAACTACAAAGTATCCTCCACCCTGAAGACTTTCCCATGACAAAAAAATTTTATTTACAGCTTTACTTTTTTTTTTTAACTGATCTGTTTAAAATAATCTGCCATACAAGTTGATACCTTAGAAGCAATAATAAGTATTAATATAAACCTGTGAATTAAATTACAGCCGACACTACAGTCAGAGCTGCTGTTACAGAAAATTAATCAACACCATGTTACCAATCAAGGCTGAGTTGAGAATTCGAGCGGGCTGTGATGTAAACAATAAAATTGCAGATTACTTCAACATGTTTATTTTTTTCCCGGGAGTAACTGGGATTATCATCATTACCAAGACAAGATCAACCGAATACACTGACCCTGTTTACACTTGGTATTAAAATGCATCTTGGGCGATCTGATCACAACTGGATACCTCAAATACGCTCAAACCACTTGCCGAGGTGGTCTGGGACGCATTTAACCACATACCTTCTGTAGTGTAAACGCTAACGAGCACTGATGTACGTGGTTGGAGTGCAGGAAAATAATGAAGGTATGTTGCAGTATTAACATTTTAATATAATTTTGCGTGGGTACCTTTGACCTTCTTGCGATAGTGATGTAGGCAGTAACAAAATTTGTAGGCAGTAACAAAACCTTGGAGACGCATGATAGACACAGGTGTAAACGGTGATGTGTCTTGGCAGTCCATTTGTGACCTGAATGCTCAAGATGCATTTTAAAACCAAGCGTAAACGGGGCCACCGTTACAGAAAAAAACATGTAACAGATTAGATCGATTTTCCCTCCTTTTCCTTCTTATTATACCCAAATCCCAATGGATACCAAATTCTGCCGATTCAGTGTGATGAACATTTTTTACGTTATTGTTTATTCATATTAGGTGAGCTACGAAAGAGAGGTGTGTATAGAAAGAAACTTACAGTGTACAGGGAAAGGTAAAGCACCCAGAGGCAGAGATAAAGCAGACGGTCTCTCAGGCCACTCAGCAGCACGGCTCCCAGACTCAGCAGTGCCCCCAGCAGGCAGATGAGCTCCAGACCCTGCTGAGGTCCGATGCCCAAGGACGGAGCCAGCCACAGGAGGGACGGGATGTCCTGCAGCTTCTCCAGCAGAGACATCGCCACTAGGGGCATACGAACTGGCTGTACACCATTCGCTCCAAACAGACCTGCACACAAACACATGGATCACATTACTGTATGTACAACACACAGCACATAAAGCTCAAGCTTTAAATTATATTCAAGACAGCAAAAAGGTACTGAGATCAATTTGAAACATCCAGTGCAAAAATTAAATACTAAACACTCGTAGGAACCTTTTTAAACATATATTCATATGCTGTGTATTGAAACATGATAAAATAGTTCTTGACCTTTTCTTGTTTTTGTTTCAGTTTAAAAAAAAAATTTAATAATAATAAAAAAAAAAACTTTGCAGAATTCTACTATGTGTCCCTGCTGACCTGTATGCATCATTAACTGCATCACGAAAAGGTAAAAAAGGCACTGGTGAAGGAAATGAGGAAATCAGAGAAATAACAACTACTAGTAGCTACTATCTGCATTTCAACTGGCTCCCCCCAAATCCACTTCCTCAATCTCAGCTAGTGATGTGTAGCAATCGCAGAGATCTAGAGAGTGTGAGCATTACTCAAGTCCATTTGTGCAGTTACTTTGTTCCGGGCCACATTTGTTTCTAATAAACTTGGTTGGTTCATTTTGTTACCCAAAACTCAAACCAGCAGACTAACTTAAACCAACATGACCCGGACCAGGCAGTTACTAAGGATGCTGAAACACAGCACTGACCGAGTACCACATGCGCTCTCATGCTTCATAACTGACAGCATGAACGTAGAACCTCCTGGTCATGCCACAGGATCACTCGGGTCTCAATGAGATACAACTTGTGGGCAAGCTTTAACAAAAGAAAAGGAAAAAAACTAAACTATCTATGTTACAACCATCTGTTCAATGTATTCGAATCCTGTTACAGCCCTACATCTCTAGTCTAAAGACAACAGATTTAAAACTTGACAAAAATATCCATACTTTTTCCAAAATATCTGTTAATTTTCCAGGTCTCGATACGAGTTTATTTAACCCCATACATGTGCTAGAATACTGATTTTCTTTTGCCTTACGCAAAGCCTCAGAGTCTTCAAACTGCATTTGTTTTTTGCTTCAGCAAGCATAGCTAACTGGATTTGAGTGTTAAATGCTGCTTATCCAGTCGAACAAGGTCAGAGTTTTTTGGAAATGTGCCACTCATTTTGCTGTACTGTATAGTCACGTCCTCGAGTGAATCTCTTTTACCTCTTAACACACAGAGACACACTCAAGCACAAAGAAAGATCCATTAAGCATGCTGGATGTGCAAGATCGTGTGTGTACGTTTCACAGGTTGCTTAGTGTGTGTGTATATATATATTTATATATGTTTTTTCCATTTAGCTTCCTCTTTATCTAACAGTCATGCCTCGAGCGACTCCACCCGCTCAAAGGAAACAATTATAATGGCTGAGTTTCAGCCATCGAACAAATGCAGATTTAACTGTGGAAACGTTTTGGATTATTCATCGTCTATTAATTTTAAAAATGCAACAAATGCAATGATTATGATGAGACCATCCAGTTAGATTAGCTCAACGGCCTAGCTTAGTCAGTGTGGTCGGTTTGGGTTCTACGCTTGGCTCAATGTTCTTCTATTTAGATATAAACTGTTTTCAACATGCTAACTCAGCCTATCCCGGTGTATTCAATCCCAGTCATCAGCGAGGGTTGAAAATATTTGCTCTCCCCAACACTTAATACACCTAAACCTAACATCCAGTGCTCGTGATTGTTCCGTTCAAGTCATCTAAGAGCTGTGACATGGGAAAGAGCAAGAATACAGGCTTTCTGGAGGTCCTTGAGAAGCAATTTAGGAAACACTGACTGCACTAACCCATTACTCTGATTTCTCATACAGTTACAAAGTTACGACCATCTCTTCATTAATAATTTACCGCTGATTGGAAACGTGGACATTGTTAACAAGCAGGAATTACCACCTCACCCATGTTACACACATTTCTGGGATACAACCACCAAGCTTAGTACAACATGCTGCAACTCGCTGATGACAGAACCAGAAACAAGAATAACGAATCCCAATATTTAACGTTACAAAGCTAATAAATTTAGAGAAATTTCATTTATTTCTAGCAGCTCCTCCCAACTGCATTTTTTTTTGCATGGTATACACGCACACAATGCGGTCACAAATCTGTGAACACCTGACCAATCACACCTGTGCGTGCGCTTTGCTGAATATCTCATTCCTGAATTGCAGTTATAATAACCTACATTCTCCTGGGAAGGCTTTCCACTACAGTTTGGAGCGTGGCTGTAGGGATTTGTGCTCATTCAGGTACAACATTATTAGTGAGGTCAGGTGCAGATGTTGAGTGAGGAGGTTCGAGATGCAGTCAAAAGTGTGCAGTGGGGTTCAGGGCTCGGAGCAGGACTCTCAAATTCTTGCACTCCAATCTTAATAAACCATGTCTTCATGGAGCTTGATTTGTGCACAGAGGCAGTCATGCTGGAACAGGTTTGGGCCTCTTAGTTCCAGTGAAGGGAAATACGCTACAGTATGCAAATCATCTATACTACTGTGTGCTTCTAACTTTCTGGCAAAGGTTTGAGAAAGAACCACATAAGGGTGTGATGGTCAGGTGTCCATATACTGTTGGAGTAGTGTGTGTATATATAAACCAATATAGTGTGTGTATATATAAACCATGGTAATAGTACCAACAACAGGATCCTTGAGTTCCCTTAACAAGACAACTTGACCAATGACCAAGTGATTAAGACTAAAGTGATTCAAATTAGCTTGCAATTATTTTTTTGTTACAAAAAAAAAATGCACTTAAAAGTAGCAGATCTTTGTGCATCTTTGAGATTCAAAGAGAACATGGATTCCCACAAATCAGACCAAGATGCATTAGTTCTCTCACACTGAAGGCTGCATTTAAAAAAAATATCTTAGCAATCTCCTTGCTTCCTGAAATATTTTTAAATGATAATACAATCGCAGGAGTATTAACCATACACCTATTGGCTCAGACTGATCATGTGCCACTTCCGCGCAGAAACACCGCTGTTCGAGGGTGACGTCAGCGCACACGCAGAATGATGACGGGTCAATCTGCTACGCGCGCGTGCTGTTTTTCATCCTTCCCCTGGAAGAAAAAAAAGACGTCGCACGCGCTGGGTATTGTAGTCCATATATATGACAAAATTTCACGTTTTAACGCCACCAGCTCTTTCAGCTCATGTGAAGAGCATGCTTTCCATTTCGTTGTAAAAACAGATCTGTTTTCAGACGTGCACTCAACATGGTGTTGGGGTTAGTTTGCAGACGGGCATGCTGGGGGAAAAAACATAGAAAACTCAAAAAGCACAGACATTTCACTTCCCTGCTTTTCCCCAAATAGCATGCTGTTGAATGCACGAGCTCTCGCACGAAACCTCGCACGCATTTCGCACAAATCAAACAGGAATGATTTTGATCCAATAAGCGCCGCGCCCAAAAAAAATAACCCCCTGTGCATGGCTGAAGTGTTACTTCCTACCTGGTATCTGGATGTAGAGAGAAGCAAAAGCAAATAAATAAATGCTCGCCATGCTCCACAGAAACATTTGCCTTGGGATCCGTACTTCCCCCATTTTCCAAACTTAATTCCGACAGATGTGGACGAGTTTTCCGAGAGAAAGAGAAGTGGATTCTTTTTTCGGCGCGTGAGCGGGAAGTAGCGTTTGGAGTGGCGTGGAAGCGCGTGGGTGGGGTTTATTCCGCACATGGAGCACATGCGCGTGCAGCGCAGCATCGACGTCTCTAAACCAAAGCCGATATGCGCATTACGTTGGGTTCAAAACCACGCTGTTGTCAGTCTTGTGTTTGAAGGGAATCTTTGCACAATAACATCATATATGACATATAACATCACATGGGCGTGGCTACGGGGTGTTCAGTGCCACCCTAGCGTCAAGCATGGCCACCCCTCTCTGGAGGTCATGATTATGACGTGGTGCATGTTCAAGTGATTTTCAGCCAGGAGAAAAATGGACAGGCCTAGAAACCCTATTTATCTTTTGGTGCTGTTTCTACTGTTTTAATCAACGAGTTTATTGTGTCTTACTAAAAGAGCAGTTAATGTGGTCATCTTAACACTTAAATCTTATTGCCCATGGAAAATGTAACATTCATTTTGACATCTTGATATTGACAGTCCTCCAACTCTGAAAGTCAGGGCACATACAAAAATATGAGTTCCTGAGTTATGATGACATAATGGTGGTGTTCAAGAGCGTAATTACGATATTTCTGACAGGATTTGAACGCAACACAAAACTGAAAAAATTCTTTTGTATTAAAAGAATAATCTACACTACAAAATCAAGTTCATTTCATCATTGTCCAGTGGCCAGTTTTGCCAACAAATGTAGCACCCAAGTTTAGCTAGCTAAGAAACACAAACGAGTCCCTGGCCCCACTGACCCAACAGGCGGTCAAACAGTTTTTACACTAACAATATTTACTGTTTGGAGGCAAAACTGGATTTTTTCCCCCCCTCATTTTCCCCCCTCATATTAGCTACCATTAGTTAAGTAAATTGAATAAGTAATTCTACTGTGGTTGATTATGTTGGTGACAATGTTATATGTTGCTTATGTGTATACCTTTTATGTCCTATGGCTGAACACAGTTAGGGGTGGCCACATTGTTATTTTCTATGGCTGTGGATTAGTATTTTGCCCTAACCTACACTGCCACCCCAATAAAGTCACTCTAACTTAACCACGCTACTTAAAAAAGTCTGGCTATGGCCCTGATATTAAAAAAAAGTTTTGGAGATAATCTCATTCTAAATCAATGTGATCTCATAAGTCTCATTGATTTCTCACAAGGATAAAGAAAACACTGCACTGATCAACAAATTAACATCACAAATATGTTACTATAAACATATTTAATGCATTTCAGGGTGGAGTTCTCTCATGGTCTTCACTGGAGATGCAGTGCTCCAATACTTACAAATCTATTAAAAAGTTGCATTAATTTTATTATAGTCCTTCATTGTTCATAATATTCTTAATCCAAGACTGGAAGCTGGACACACTAGTAAAGATGGCAGGTTTCTTTGGATCACACCGCCGGAGCCCCAATGCCATCATGCCAGCCAAATAGTACCGTCCATTATCTTGGCACAAAAGTGGTGCACCAGTGTCACCCTAAGATGAAAAAAGAGGTACCAAAAAGAGTGGGTTTTCATGTTAGCAGAGTTCATGTAGTCCACCAAAACACTGTAATTCATGAATATTTAACAGTATACAAATGTGAACCCTGGTCCCTGCTGACTTCCATTCATTCTTAGCGCAGTTGAACTACAGTACCAGGCAGGATGATGAGGCAGCAGGCTGTGTGCACAGGAGCACATTAGAGCTGAAAACCCGACCCCAGCCGCTCCAGCAGGCCTGCTCAGGTACTAGGGTCACTTGGGTCTGATACAGAACATTAGGACTCAGTTTCGCTAACAGAAACGGAAGAGAAAAAAAAGTCAAGCTCAGTCTTATAATGGTCATGGTACAACATAGGGGATGTGCATGTTTGAAGCAAATAGTCATGCTTACGTGTTGACCTTTTATAACCCCATCCAGTTGTTACACAAGATGAGCCTTGATCAAACTGCAATTCTTCACTTGGGATACAAATTGGGGATACTGAAGGTCCTGGAGGAAACCCAGCACACCATCAAAAACAAATGAGCATCATTCTGAAGATATTTGAGTGGTCTAGGGTCACGCTTCCTAACCATGGTCCTGGAGTACACCCTGTTCTGAGTCCTTGCTGCAGAACCAAAGTCCAGGGGGTTTCAAAGTCCTGGATCAGGTCAGACTCAATCCCCTGGTCTTTTGGTTCTGCAAAAAGGGGTACTTTTCCTTTCCGGCACAATTTTTCCCTACTCCAACACACCAGATTCAATTAATTAGATAATAAACAGCCCTTCCGGAGTTGAAACGAATGTGTTTGAGCAAGAAAAACACTAAGACAAGGTGCTCTCCAGCTTCGGGGTTGCGATCCTGTGGTCCAAGATGTGATGTTGTACCTAGTCGAGCTGGAACACCGAGGTAGAGAAGAGCAAGGTCATGCAGCGGAGGGAAGCTGCCATCATAGGCCTGGCTGTAGACTGCCTTCACGGATACATGTTGACTTTCCATGGAGTTGAGATCATGAGCACCGAGCACCACCAGATCTCCAGCTCTGCAGAAGAGGTGAATTAAAATCCTCAAACAAAACCAATTTGTTACTTATAAGTCAAAGGTTACAAAAAGAAAAATCATAGCATATCTTGCTTTAAACTAAGCTCATGTATGCTGCTTGGTTGGCTTACTCAGCACGGCAGTGGCGTGCAGTCACAACCCAGCGTTCATTAAGGAGGGCACCGCTGCAGTAGTGGTTGTCTTCACTTTGCAAGCTGACCTGCCAGGGCCAGGAGTGAAGACACGCCTCGGTCACGTTTACCACTTTCGGCTCTCCATTGGGCTCAGATGACTCAAACCCTACATAGCCTTGATCCAGGCTGCAGGGTCTCAACTCGGCCTGGCCACACTTTTTCACTTGCATGGAAAACACAGCCGGAACAAACTTATACCAGCCCAACAAACATTCATCCTTAACTAAGAATAGAGTTCCAGCAATACCCAAAGAAAAGTTCAAGTTTAATATAGTTCTAGAAAACTATAGAACAGAGCACAGTTTATCATCAAGTTGGGTGCTTGATAAGCTGTGCTAACATTAACACCAACGTTAGCTCATGATCGCGGTCATTAGCAATTTAGCAAGACACTCATGTTGCTTGTAATTTGTAACTTATGGGCATGTTGCAACCTATACTTGTTTATGGTTAAAGCTTAAAGTTCACGGTCAAGGTTTTAGCCCTGATAAGTAGAATCTATAGCTGACTAATTAAACACAGTAAATACTGACTGATTTGCATGTTGTGTTTAAGCTTTATTGGTAGCACAAGCTAACTTCTACTCCTGTACTAGAGCTGTGCGATGACCATATATGTCGAGTGACTATAGAAAAAAATGTCTATGGTTTCATATTATGCTCCATCATTTATTTCACTGTCACACAAATCACGGCAATATTTTTTGTCATCTGGAATACCTATGACATTCAGATTCTGCTATTGTTCGGGCTGCTAGGCGCTGCGAACGCCTGGGCCATACTAGCTGCGTAGCGTGTGCGAGATATCTACACCACTGTGGCTCACATGCATGTGTTTGTCCACACAGTGCTGCCCGTCTTTCTACATTGTATTGCTTTTGATGACTGCCAGCAATGACCGAATGTTTGGTTAGATTTCATTCTAATTATACTTTATATTTAGTTTAAACAGACAAAGGTTACGAAGCGTGTGCTTAATTTTGTTTACCGTGATTGAGGACGAGCGCACACACTGGAAAACTACTGCCCATTACCTTATGTTATGTTAGACATAAGTATAGCCTACGTTGGGTTTC
This sequence comes from Notoglanidium macrostoma, assembly GCA_030068235.1. Taxonomy (NCBI): domain Eukaryota; kingdom Metazoa; phylum Chordata; class Actinopteri; order Siluriformes; family Auchenoglanididae; genus Notoglanidium; species Notoglanidium macrostoma. The sequence continues at coordinate 4,322,659 of JAQQZR010000004.1, read as the reverse complement.
TGCTATGAATATCGTACATCCTGTATGTGGCCTCCAGTTCCTCCTTTAATCACAAGCATTTACTAAAATGGTTTAAAAAATATATAATTTTTTGTGTTTGAAAATCAAAAGGTTCTGTGCCAGGACACATGACGTAACTGGTGTAGGCCAGAAGCTGCATTAGCACTGACCTGGTTAAAGGTTGTGGCTTAAAGGCCAAATTACTGGTAAACACATTAGGTATTTTCCTGATATGCTAAATTCCAGATTTTTTTTTTTTAAATACCTTATTTATATTATCTATACATTTATATATACACACACACTTATCTATATATATATATTTTTTTAATTTACAGAAAATATGCTATATCGTCTTATGTATTGTTTTCTCAATATGAACTTAACCTATCGGGATATGAGGTTTTGGTCACATTGCACAGCCCTACCATGTACATTCATTAGAAACAGCACTGATCTCTGCAAACTCCAAGGTTTACTTTCTTCATAATAAGACAAAAACACATCACGCAGAAACAGGAACTGAAACATCCGACTCACACGAACCATTATGTTAGTCTGAGAGAATTCAGGCTTAAGATTTTGGATTTAATTTAGCCAATTTAGTCTCAATTTAGCCAAATTTGATTTTTGACAAGAAAAAAAAAAATTGTCAAAATTCATGCTCAGTAAAAATGTTAACATAATTAATACAATACCTTTAAGTCTCCAGTGCACCTTCTGAAAAAAAAATAAGGGGCTTACCTGCAACTTCATTGGGATTAAATAATTTTCTGCTTGCTACATCCCAAACGCCAAAAACAAAACATACATTAGAGGCAAATATGTTTGGTGAAATTTGTGCTCAAACTGTAGAACGAACACACACACGAAAAATAAGAGAAGGAGGAAAAATATACAAACAATCAAAAACAAAAGGAACCACCCCAAAAATTTACCTGCTAATTCCTTCCACGAGCCATCAGCTCCAAGTTGAGCTTAAGGTGGAAGAAAGAGTATTTGTAGATTCTACCACATGCCAAACATTGATTTTGATTTAATTTATGAAAAACCTCGTACTGTCAATGATGGAATTAATCCACGGGATGTAAAAAGCAACTCCGGTGTAGACCCCTGGTTTCCGAGCACGGCCACAGCCTACTCCCCAGCTCACGATTCCAGCAATTTCATACCGCTTTCCTGTGAAGCACGACAGAGGCCCTCCAGAATCCCCCTGTTCCGAAAGACACGGTGAGGGAGGCAAGCGGGGAAGAAAAATAAATAAAAAAAGCCCATTGTGTCCGTCCAAGTTCAGGGAAATGGAAAGAAATTGGGAAGAATTTTGATTAATCATAACCAAATTCAAGTGAGCCAAAAAAAAAAAAAAAAAAAAAGTACCTGACATGCATCCAAACCTCCGGTCACCTCTCCAGCACACACCATAGAGGAACGGAGAACCCCTCCATAAAATTTGACACAAGTATCAGTCTCCAGTATGGTAATGTTGGCCTCTTGAAGCCTGTCGGCACGGGGACCACCTGGCCAGACGGGAGGTATTAAAACCAGTCGTAGTTTTTTTACAGATTCAAATATCATTGTAAAGAAAGAGAGTCACTCTGAATGCTCTCCATCTGTCCAGGTCTCAAAGAATAGATGCTAGAGAACAGTCAGATACACAGCACCAAGCGCAGAATGTTGTCGTTAATTAATTTTCTCCAACAGCAGCTTAAACAGTACTATAAACAGGTTTATGTTAATGCGTTCATTAAAAAAAATAAAAAATAAAAAAATTTCTAAAAGACAAGTTGATGTGCCACATAAACGTATCATGTTGATATGGTGGTGTTTGCTGTATGGACATGTTTATTGGGTGTTTACGGAGGGAGCCTCCTGTGTCAGCACTTTGCAATATTCAGACAAAGTGCTAACAGTTTTCTGCAACATGGAAAAGTGTTCAGGATGTAGAGCTTTTGTGGGGTGAGGTAACGGTTATACATAAACAAATTCGTTTCATAGCTGTTGTAAATCATCATCTAACTAGAATAATAAATCTTTAGTGCTGTGGTATAAGAGGAATAAAACACTTGCTATTATTGGAAAATAAAATCAGTGTGATGTGGCGAGACATTGTCAAACGATCCTATAACAGCAGACCCCAGAGTTAACTTCTTATTTCCAACTACATGTCAGTTAGAAAATTTAGCAAACTATTAGGTCAAAATGACAATAAAGACATGAAATTAATAGCGTTATGTAACTAGAGGCTTCTCAGCACAAGTAGCAAAATATGCCAGATTGTGCATGTTAATATACACCACCATTCCAGACTCATCTGCTCTACCTTTCCCAGACTTGTTGGCACATACCTGCCTGTAACCAGTTATAAAAAGAGGCACATTTTCTCCCACATTTGAAAATGTCAGGGGTTTCAAACCTTTACATGTTCTCCAATCCTGTATCTGCCTGCTGAAGGTCAGTGGAGAGATACCTACTCTCAGTGGTGGAACCCCAGCCTGTGACAGCGCATCGTTTCAGCGAAGGCAAGTCTCTGTTCCAGACAGGAATGGGCCTCACACACTCGTCAAACAGCAGCGGAGTCTGCAGCTTCAGCAGGGCGATGTCATGCTGTTTGGTTACGCTGTTATAGTCCTCATGAGTAATGATTTTAGCCACTTTGGCATCCTGAACATAAAATGAACATAAATTAAATCATAATAAACCTTGTTTATAGAGCACTTTTCATACTTAGCTAAACAGAATGCAGTAATAGAACGGACAATGATGAAATAAGTGAAATGGTGAGTAGCAAAATACACATCAAACTCTGAGTAAAAGGAGATGCCTCTGATGAAGTTTAGTCTTTTTTCGTACACATTTGTATGCCAGAAATAGCTTTAAAATACTTCAAAAACAGGAAAGAACCTACTGGAAAAAACTCCCATATTTGACCTGGACTCTGTTTGGATCAATTCAATTCAAACAGCTAATCAGTTAATCTACTGGTAACAATGATGATTCTATATAAACCCTGCACACATTCTACCATTCCTTCTTGAGATATAGCTCCAACAATAATCTCAGACCACCCAAAAACATACCACATGGTGGCAAAGGTGTAGAAAATAATATTAGATTGTATGCACAAAAACAGAAGGAGTGCTTTGAAATAAAAGCCGAAGTAAAAAAAAAAAAGGTTTTAAAATGCTATTTAAAAAAATTTAATTATTTAGTTTACAGAGCATGAATGCTTTATCCCACATTGCATTTAGTTCCACAGTTTTGAAGCAGAGCCAAAAACAAACAAACAAAAAAGATCTCGGGTCATAGATATGGGGACTATGAGGAATAGATAGAAAGGCATTTCCTGAAGTACACAAATGCTAAATAATTTAAAGCTTTAAAAATAATTAATGGAATATACAGATAACCAGTGCAGCTCTGACAAAACAGTTTGAGAAAAAGAACTATACACCAAGTTAGGAAAGTGACTAACATCCACATATCTACATACCTGTTGGCAGGACTCACTTTCATTTTCCAGATCATGTTTCCCAGCCCTCACTGTCCAGAGCGATTCTTGAACATATCTGCCAGTGGAAGCAGAGAGACTCACACACCAGATCTCGCCGAACACCATACAAAGCACAACCGTCCAAATACTTAAGATAATTCTGATGTGGCTTAACAGTGAATAAAAGTTTAAAAGGACATGTTAGACTAGTGTGAATCAGACATGGCCACTTGGGTCATCAATTTTATAATACATTGCTCAACTCTAATCATTTTATTATTGAGCTACTGATGGATGGAATGGCTAAGAGCTTAGATCTAAGATCATAATTAGCAATTACTGGTCCTGATACGGACACTGCGTATCGGCTCAGTGCATCCCTACTTCAGATGGGCTTGAACGCCAGTCCATTGCAGCGAACCATTCACACATAGGTTCACCCACTTATTGATGCGTAGCCAATCAACATACAAGATGGGAAAAATCCACAGAAGAGCAAACCTACAGGAAGAACATTAGAGAGAACATGCAAAACTTCACTCACAGAAACCCAAGCTTAAGACTGAAGCAGTGAGCTGTGAGGAGGCAAGGCTACCCGCTGCACCACCATCGTTCCCAGACTTTCCTCCAAAGAAAGGTTCTGCCCACATTACGTTATTCTTTTCAAGTTCTCACACTAATTCAGTGAATTTATTTCCCATCCAGCTTGCATTGTGATAGATTTACCTTTTGAAACAGTGGGCGGCTGTGACGATCCAGTACTGGCTGAGGATGGCACCACCACAGGCTGGCATGTTGGCAAAACTCAGCACTACCTGCCAGGGCCAGGAGTGAGGCCACGCCTCTTTCCCACCCACAATCCGTGGCTCCGCCTTCTCCTCCTGAGTGAAAGCTCTCACACCTGCTATAGCTGTAGCACACAGCAAAACATCAGACTCCATAGCAACAGGACTACCATGGAACAATAATATGATCATTTGCTACATGTTCAAATTTAGTCATACCGTCTAAATTGTTCTCATTTGTGGTGTTTCCATTATACAGATGATGTGACGTGGCTTCATCCAGAGTGGAAAGCTTACCAGCTTGAGAGAGAGAGACAATTTAATTGCTGTAACTAGACACACAAGTACATCTTGCATTTTTTGCACCTAAACCTCTTAACATTTCAGTCCAGGAGAATGAACAGAAGTATGCAAGAACTCACCGATTCCACCATTAAATAACGTGAAGAGGCATACGACAACAAACATCACTTTCTTGCTTATAATTACTATCACAGCTTTTCAAAACTAATACATAAATCACCACAAAACAAACAGAAATGCAGAGAGTGAATCTGAGAAATCTCCCTTAAGACCTGCAACCAATTCAGAACTAATTAGCCAATCAATGGCTGGGAAACTTTAGCATTTGGCCACAAGGGGGCAGCACAATATCTTATGTAGCACTGTGTGAGTCAATACGACTCACTTGAGTGATTCGATTCTTTCGGTTCTAGTGAATCGTAGTTGAGTTCGATTCCTTTGATTCACCAGTTTGAAAAAGTTGGGCAACCTGTATCTGCTGAGCTACATGAATTTCATAAAACTGATGAAAAACATTAGTTTATACAAACTTTATATTTCATATTTATAGTTTATATTAAACTTTGGTATGTACAATTATGTAATTTATAGTAATTGTCATTTAGCTAAATTAATTTAATCAGTTTAATAATCTCCCTCTGACTCACTTTCAGTAACAGGTTATCCTTGTCAGGGTCATGGCGGACCCAGAGCCATTCCCTGAAACACTAGGACCAACAAGGAACAGAATCGGATTCTTTGATCCGTAGTGCCAGCTAGAGAACCAGTCCACATTTCCACCAGTTTTGAGTGGAACCATTGTAATCGGGGATGCGTCATCAACGGATGCACAACGGAAGTAAACAGCAGCAAGATGGAAGATTGCATTGATACCTGCACACTTTTGTTCTGCCGGAGAGGCTGGGGGGAGGGCCTCCAACTCTGACTTCATATCCCATCTCCAGGTCTTTTACGCCTATCAACTTCTTCCAGACAAACATCACATGGACTCTTCACCCTCCTGACACCTTACAGAATGTACCAGAGCATCTGTGCTGCCATCACCATGCTTCATAACAGCTGTCAGGCTACAACACACTGTCTCTGAATACCCACCTAAACTAATCAAATGCTTTCCAACACCCACTATCGTACAACCATCACTGCACACCTGCACTGTGTAACGCTGCTCTGACACTTTCTATAGCCAGTTTGCACTGGTTTCTTCTATCTAGTACCATTCTGTTGTCTTGCCTAGTGAGAATGCACGGTCCTGAGGATTTATTATATACCTTGAACTCATCTCACAGGCCTTTATTTATATTTTACCTGTAATTCCTTTGTACCACAATCCTGCATTTTGTCCCCATGTTACTAGTTATATAGTGCGATAGCAGTGAAACCCCATTTGACTTGACCCGACATATCTCAGGCTTACTTAATCGGTCACTGTTTTATTGTAGGTTTTGAGCCAATGCCTTGAGTACAGGACCAATTCTGGTCTTGTGATCATTCACACAACACCAATGAATAAATCAGATATTCTGCAAAAACGATACCTTGCCCAATACTTTGTGCTTCTGTAAGTCTGGACACACCTCTGGTGCCAGTGTTAATCCTACCTACATTATTTACTGGAAGATGATCAATGTATATTGAATGCACTATATCTAGGAAACAACTTCTTATACTGCTAATTGATCTAAGTAAACACACTTTGTTAATTGTGTTCACTTAATTTTATTGACCATGAAATGATCTACAGGAATTGTCTGCACTAGGAAGAGCCATGCTAAAATAGACGGCAACAAAGCATGAATGAATAAACTGAGTGAACAAATGATCAGGTCATGCTTTTGTGATTTACCATGAACTCTGTAATAAATGATACATGATGAAACAGATGTTCAGAACAGGAAAACAACTTCAGATTCACACCTCCTAATGGGTGGGGGAAATCTAAGTTATATAGTGATGCATGACGCAGCATTTGCTGTAAATTTCGCTGACATACAGCCATCTTTCCTTTCCATCTTCTCCACTCATACACTCTGGATCACGTCTCCACCATATGGAGCTTATATCTATATCTATATATCTGCTTATGAGCCACAGGTATACTGTCTTTCAGAGCTTAGAATAGCTCGATCTTACCCCGAAATCCTTTTTTCCCCTTTCTTCAGTCAGCACTTTTTGTATATTAGAGCATCCGTTTTGTAGCACCCATTAACTTCAAGTCGGTTTCCCTGGTGGTGTCTAACAGACCTTCATTTCTCCAGGAAATTCTTTTATAATAGAGTAAGGATGAAATCATATAACAATCATTTCCTGTAAAATGAACAACCTTGGCATACAACCTTGAGCAAGACACATATGCTTTACAAGTAATATAAAAATAAGTTTGAATTATAGTAATGTATAATAATGAAAGATGAATAATGTCAATTCAGACAAATCTCTTATGATTTCCTGCGAGTTAAGTGGAAAATTTTCCTGCATTTAATTTTTATCTGGTGTCAGGTTGCATGAGTGAAATCCCTGTGAGCCATACACAAGCCTTCAGAAATAATTGTGTTGTACGTTTTGGATATTCTTTATTAAATAAAGGAATATGGTTTCACATGGGTTTCTGTAATAACATAAAATGCACTGCTACTGCTGATGGTTTTTCCTGACAGCAGAAGAATATAAAGGAGTCATTAATGAACTTCTGGTGATGACTAAATCATGGATAAAACATGGGTATCATGAAACATGTCCTATCATTTTGATATCGTTTCACGTAATTTAAACAGTCTTTATTAATAGACAAAATAGGAAGCCTGAATTGAAATCGATATGCAAATTGTTACACAGTTCATTACTACGATGTTTGTCATTTTAGACTTTTTACACAACAAGAAAAAAAAAAGGGGGGGGGGGGGTTTAAAATAACTCATTAAAATAAATGTGACAATCTCGGCGCTGGAAATGACCCGGTCATTGATTTTTATCGAAAGCAAGTTTATGCACAATTCAAAGTCACTCAATCATGGATAAAAATTGCACACGAACCGAAACACTTTCTCATCGTTCTGAGTCAAATGGAGAACGGCGTCATGTTCACAGAACACATTCGGAGAGAGCAATCCAGCTCTAAGAGCCCGTGTCCTGTAGATCTGAAGTCACTGAACTGGACGTTTGGATGAAAGCTCCTTGGGTATGTGAGTTGCAGCAGATTAGTGAATTCAAAATGTCCTCCCTTCTGATCAGAGATCAGATAAAGCTAAAGATAGGACGAGTCAATGAGGCTACCATATGATACACCACACTCTGCCACACTATTGCAGTGTCGATCCTTAGCATTAACCCTGGATCTCCTTTTACAGATTTCTTTTCCAGCACCATTGATTACAGAAGGCGCTTTTAAAGCAGTCAGCTCAGACTCTGTGCATGTGTACGTGTGTGTGTGTGCGTTTCTCTGTATCGACTCTGCAAGCCCTTGGTAAGGCAATCTCCTGATTGTGTTTTAAAGGCCCCTTTATCCTCCCTGCAGTTTCTTCTCCAGTCTGTCCAGCTTGGCCAGGTTCTCCTTAAGCAGCTTGGAGCCAGGAGAGAGCAGGAGAGCTCTTTGGTAGTATGTTCTTGCCGCTACATAGTCTCCCTGCAGGAAGAGGCAAATCTTAACCAGATAGTATTCATTTTTAAATGAGAATAAGCATTGATTAATTTCATGAGACAGTAATACAGCCCTGCCAGCCCTAAAGAGCTATAATGCAAGGGGATGTTAAAAACAGGGGAAACACACAGCACATCTTCAATATCGTCTTTTCAATAAAATTTAATAAAAAGTAGTGCACATATATACAGGGCTATACAGTAAACTTTGCATTTGTAACAGTTTGTACTGCTGTACCTGTATTTACTGTCAGTTGTATTTAAGTATTTTTGTCATTTTTTCTAAATGTTTCTAAAACCTGTATGAAACACAACGACAATATACCCTTTGAAGGTCAATGAAGTTCACAGGAAAAGTTGATTTTCTTTTTTCCAATACTAAGACAAAGTTTATGAAAAATGTTTTGCGCAGCAAATAACAGACTGCATGTCAATTTTCTGGTGTCTACATCTTAAAGGTGCACTATGTAGGATAATACTTTCCAAGTGTGTATTAGAGCGTACGGTGGCCGTCAGGTGCCCGTATTGTACTTCCAAGTACTTCCGTTCACACTCCCTTGCTTTTTTCGTGCTAAAATAAGTATGATCCTCCATTTTTCAAAATTTGGATGCTCATACTTGTTAGTCAGCTCCAGCAAATACGTCTGTATTCACGCTGCCACTTGTAAAAACATAAAACACAGAAGCTGCTCTCTAGAGGTTTGTCCATTCTGGGCTACTGTAGTGGCGCAACATGGCGGCTCTGTAGAGGTGCACCCTCTCCCTGTGTAGATATAAAGAGCTCGCTCTAAGCTTACACGAACACAACGATTCATAGTTAAACGTGATGATACACTAATGTAAACATACTTATAAATATTATATTCCATTGCTGCTAATAGTTCCCCCTATATCCTACATAGCGCTGGGAAGTTATTGTAAAACCCTGCATATATGTGCACCGACTAGATAATGCTCTTTTTGGCATATTTGTTAAAATGCTGAGTTCTTATGCAAAATGTGTCAAGGTTGGCAGGTTGTATTAATGTGATCCCATAATCCTTTGCTCACTATCGTGTTCCTAAGAAAGTGTCCAATACTGGAAGAATTAAAATGCCCTCTTTTGTAAGTAGACAGATGCTTTGGAAATACCTTTATATGCTGTATTCCCCCCATGTTCATCCAAGCTTGTGATTGGTCAGGCTTGAGTGCAACAGCAAGTTTGTAGCTCTATGGAAGAAAATATTCATCAGCCAGCTACACCTTCAGTAACACACACACACACACACACACACACACACATACACACACACACCTCTAGCTTGCTCCAGTATTAGGAAATTATTTTCCAGGGATTTCCCCACAATATTTTTAACAATTTCCATACCTGAAAGTTGCATAGGGATGAATAACTAACATTTGCTGACCTTAAAAAAAAGTCCATCATAAACGACCTGGATAATAAGCATTATAATTAATGTGTTGGATTTTTTAGTTTAAATTTCTCTCTTATTTAATGTTTTCCTCCTTCACTCACAATGCCATTTCAGTATCTGCTCTTAGTGCTGCAGTGGATTTATCCTTCGCTTCATTTCTACCTATAGGGAGTGATGCAGCGGCGCTTTAGTCCATTAGTCTCTCCAGCTCTTATCCCCTTATCTGTACACTCCGCTTCAACAGATCAGCTTCCAAAGCTTCAGTGTTCATGCTAATACTGACATCAATGCCATCACCTCGTAGATCGCTAACTAGCAGAGCCGAGTATCTGCTGTAACCGAGTCCATTCTGAAGCTTTGAGTCCGACGCCTGCACCAACCTCGCTCCTACGCACTCCTACGCTGGATTTCTCATTAATATGATGTTGATCATCGCCAGCGAAGTCTGACTGCTGTTCCTGTGGAATTTTTCATGAAGACTTTCCTGTGTTAGAAAATTCTTGAACACATTCTGACCAATCAGAATTGAGACAATTCAACAGCACTGTAATTGTATGAAGGAATAGATCAAATAAAATGTAATCACTGACTCACTAATAATTTTCCTAATCTAAAGGTTTCCAGGACATTTCACGGATTTTCTCATTTTCCAGGTGTTTCCCGTGACTTTCCCTGTTTCAGGATTTTCTCGGAAAGATGTCCTAATCTAATGTTTTAGTTTAGTCACTCAGGCTTTTCTTTATCCTTTACACTCTCTGGCTTTAGAGGCTTCTTTCAGCCTCCTCCAGTGCTTATATCACAGCACAAAGTAACTCTATACTGTATACCTTTTTAGTCTTGACCCAAAACTGTCTAATGGAATTGAATACATCTTTATTGTCAACCTCTAAACCTGATAGCAGCCTTCAGTGGCCAAAATAAGACACAGAGGAGGGCCAGGAGAGCTGGAGTCTGTCCAAGCATGAGGAGAACAGCCAAAAGAGCTGTATTTACAGGAAACGAGTGGGATTACCAGATCAGGCCAGCTAAAACAGAACCAAGCTGAGGAAGATAAACATCGAGCTTGATTAAAACTGAGAGCATGGGAATTCTCCTAAAACGAGCCGTGTGTGGCTGGAGATAAGAGAGAGTGTTTATTTCAGTGTCAGTTATTGGGCTGTTGGAAGGAGACATCAAGACAAGGAGTTATGTTTCAACTCTCTCTCTCTCTCTCTCTCTCTCTCTCTCTCTCTCACACACACGCACAGACGCACACACAAAATTAACTATCCCTCACCGCTTTGGAATTTTGCCGTGCTTACTTCTGAAGCCTCAAGCTTCTTCTAAAGACTGTTTGTTTCTTTTCTTTTCTCCTTTACTTAATGCGTTTGTTCAATTCACAGAGACTCGGACTGTTCACTAAATGAAGTGGAAGAGGAGCGAAAGAAAAGAAACATGCCTAGAGGGAAGATAAAGGGGAATGTGTGAACTGAGTGAATTAATGAAGGGTAGGAGAAAAAACAAATGTAGAGAGAGAGAGAGAGAGTAAGAAAGGGACATACAGACAGATAGACAGAAAGAGAAAGAGAGAGCAAGAGAGAGTAAGAAAGAGACAGACGGAAAGAGAGGAAAGGAAAGAGAAAGAGAGACAGACAGACACAAAAAGAGAGAGACAAAGACAAACAGAAAGACAGATCGACAAAGAGGGTGAGCGAGAAAGACAGAGATAGAAAGAGAGAGACAGACAGAGGGAGAAAGAGCGAGAGAGAGAGAGAGAGAGAGAGAGAGAGAGGGAAGGTCAAAGTACTTCAAAGGCTCTGTCTAGCTCATTCATCTCTCGGAGTTGGTTGCCCATGGAGAAGTGAAGCTCTGCTTTCACTGCGGGGTCCATCGGCTCCTGCTGCAGCGCTCTATCTAAAGCATCCAACGCCTGCAACACATACACGCGCGCACACGCGCGCACACACACACACACACACACACACGCACAGAAAGGGTAAAACATACCACTTTTCACCCAACTCCACTGAAGCCTGAATTCATTACAAGGATTTACAGTGCAAGATTTTTAAACAGTTAATTTAAATGTAGCCTTTTGTTACAAACAACTTCTATTGACATTTTAGTCACTTGGTCACGTGGTCATTTAAAAACTATTCATAGCCACAGCTGCACCACATCTGTAATCCGTCATGCAAACATTCACTCACACATACCTACTAGTGCTGTAACAATACCCAAAACTGGATATCAGTACCAACGATACGCAACACTGGTGTCCCCGTGAGATACATTGTCTGTATCTGCTTCTTACGTTTCCATTTTCAGGTGATTTAAAACATTCAACACACAATAAAAGTACAGTAATTGGACCTTCATAATGTTTAGTGTTTACACTGCTCCATAGTGTTCATGTGGCCAATCCAAACTCCTAGCAGTGTATAAAGAAACAAAAGCTGCATTAGAATCTAACAGAATTACGCAAGGCTGCTTAAACATTACATCTCAGCCCAAACCTTCACTGGTGCGAGTGGGTGTGTCCGAGACTCAGCGCTGATTAATTCGTATTCTGTAGTCAGCTAGTAATGCTGTCAGAGTCGCACAGCTCCCTGTAGCGCAAACGTGTTTCTGAATCCTTTGTTCTCCTTTGTACTGAAGAGCACCTCTTATCTGCTGCTTTAAACTTCCCAATCACCCTGGAGATTCCTTTAGCTCTGAATGAATCAAAAAGGAAAAACGTCGCGTTTTCGTCCAGCCTCACTGACCGACTGACCGACATGCTTGTGACCAAACTTACAGACAAAAAGAGCCAAAAATTGCAAAAAGAGAAAAACAAACAGACCGAGAAACAACGAAAGCAAAAAGAAAAGTCCCTGCTAACATGGCAAGCCTGTCTGTGGCCACAATTTCTGAAAAGATTATTTTAAAACCATCACAAACATCAGTGTCGAAGAGAAAAGTATTCCAAAATAATAATAATAATAATAATTGCTGTGAATGTGTTTCTCTGTAGTCAAGGACGATAAAGCGTGTTGAGGCTCTGTACACAGTGCCTAAGAGACCAAATACCAGAAACGTGCAATTACTTATAAATCACATCAATAAATAAATAATAAATAATAAGTAAGTTAAGTAGAAAATTTTAGTCTAGTGGGTGTTGCATTTCAGTGTCTCGGCCAGGAATTTTTATTTTGTTGTATAATGTTTCTTGTCTAAATATTACAGTAATGAATCATGTTATTTAGGTAATATTCCATTTATTAAAAAAAAAAAATGAAGAGAACTCTTGTAATTTATTTTCACTTCAGGGAAAGGAGATGCCACCGAAATCTAATATCCGAGTACAGCTCAGCTGCTGATGTGCTATAAATATTTGAAATGCTAAGTGGTTATTAATTAATGCTAAATTTTTAAACATGCTTGTGCATACAATATTGAATTCACACCCAACCATAGACACACACACACGCACGCACACCCCCCCTACCTCAGTGTAGTTCCCCTGCTTGCTGTAGATAGCAGACAGCAGGCGGTAACACTCTATACAGCTGTTGCTTTTCAAAATGATGCCTAGAATCATTTTCTCGGCTTCCTTCGCGCGGCCTGCCATCGCCAACACCTGAGCCTGAAGAGACAGGAAAAGAAAGAAAATGACATTTCTGTGTACTAGGCATTACAGAGCGGCTCAGACGCTGATGTAAATCACAGCGCAGGGTCTGCAGAGACTTCATTACGCTGCTCCAGTCTGTGAGCTGTGTGCCAGAGTGCCTCATCTCTCACAGCCCTCATAAAGACTAATAACAGCACTTCATGTAAAGCCTTTCCTTTTTCCAAAAACAAACCACCCATAAAAAATCTTATAACACCATCGTTTTAGATCAATGTAAATCTAGTTTTTCGCTCTTCCACAATACAGACAGGGATTAAAAGACTGTTTAACAGAGCTCTCACCAGAGCCAGCCACACGTCCTGGTTGTCCGGCTGCAGCGACGCGGCCTCTCGGTACAGCTGCAGAGCCTCGTCGTAGCGGCCCGTGTTATAGTAGAGCGCTCCCAGAGGGGTCAGGATATCCACCTTACGCACCACCTGCAGCGCCCTGCATAAACACACACACACACACACACACACACACACACACATATACACACACACACACACACACACACACACACACACACACACACACACACACACGCTTGTACTGCCACAGTAGTGTTCCTTAAAAAAATCCTGTAAATAATAATAAATATAACTGGAATAATATTACAATAATAAATTATAATATTTATAATAATAACAATAAATATAAAATTAATAATAAACAAATTTGATACTAAATGCATGGTTATTTTTTAAAAATAGCAACATTAATAAAAATTATATTTTTATTTATAAAAACGGAAAAGATTAATTAATTTTACAGTTTTAAAAAGATTATGAACAAAATTTTATCATATCAGCTGCTTCCTCACAGAATTTAATTATTGAAAAAAAATCACGTTTAAGAGGAGAATATTTGACATCATTTTTTTTTTTGGCTAAAAATGTGGTAAATGTGCAGGTTTTCGTTAAACATGGATACAAGATACCAAAGACATGAATGTGCTTTGACAAATGCAGTGTCTGGTCTGTTAAAATGGAGCCCTGGTGTGTTTTTTCTCCTCTGTGTGGTTCTTTAGGCAGGTGAGAAAACAGCACTCAGGTGTGGACTCAAACAACCGGTTGATTGAGGTGAGAGAGTGAATCATCTCTGAATCGAGTCACTGTAGGAAGTGAATCAAACACCCTAAAGGATCAGGAATGAAAGTGTGCTAGAGATTTCGGCCCATGCCACTGTCCGAGTCGCTGAAATCACTTTTTTCTCCATTCTGATGGATGAACAGTAACTGACGCTCTCGACCTGTATCTGCATGATCTTATGCCCTGTGCTCCTGCCTCATGGTTGGCTGATTGGATAACTGCATGAACGAGCAGGTGTACACATGTTCCTTATAAATATCAATACTAAATACAAGATACAGTTTAATTGAGAGACTGCTTCAGAGTTCTTATGGATTTGGTGTTTTGGCAATGATAAAAAAAAAAAAAAATCAAGGATTATGTCAAATTATTTACAATTTATTATCTTTAGTTCTAATTAAGACCAGTGCTCTGGTTTCCGGAGCGGTGAAAAGCCATACTGATCCTCACTCCTCTTCCCTTTTTTTCAGTCCGATTCCTACCTTTCTGTTTATTTTGTAAAGCAAGTCGCTGGTGGAACCGGAACATCTGGTTGAACATCAGCCGTCAGTCATTTATGCTTTCATTGAGATAAATCACCCTCTTCCTGTTTATTCATAACTTACAACTGCTGTGTATTTTTTACATATTAAATCCACTACTAACTTTATCATAACCCTAATCCTAGCTTGTCATATGTCCGACCAAAGCTTACCGTTTATACCAGATCTCCGCCTCTTTGCTGCCGTTAGAGGCGCGCAGAAGACGGGCCAGATTCACCATGGCAACGTAGTGAGAGGGCTTCAGCTGCACGGCATGCTGGTAATGAACGGCGGCTCGCTCGCTATCACCTGAGAGAGAAACACAAGCATCAAGCACTGGAACCGGTATAATATCAGTTCGTGATCATACAGACTGTACAGCCAACTCCAAAACTACAAGCAAGAGAGCAGACAAAAATAATCCACCTACACAATCAGAGCTGAATTGACTGATTACCTTTTGTCTAATGAAAACAAAGGCACAAAACCTTACAACATTAGAGGCAACATTATTGAAGCCTTTATGGAAGATATGAAACAAATGCAAAACTAAAAAAAAATAAATAAAAGAAATCTTAAAAAAAATGTAAATCTTACAATAAATTAACCTATAATGTGTTTTAAGTGTTGCAAAGGAAAAAAAAAGTCCTCTGAACCACAATAAGAGTGTTATGCTGTTTAGATAATGCCAAGATCTCTGTTCAAGCCTCTCCAGTTTTCGTGGATGATACGGTACGAAGATCAGTGCTGCAATATTGGACTGAAGAAAAGTTATTGCTATTAAACCTTAATTTTAGGTTGCCAATAATTTCAAAAACTTCTTTTTTTTTTGGCAAAATCGATGTGTTAAAATCAACTGTAGGGTGCCAATAATACTGGAGTAGTCTGTAAATGTGGTTTCGGTGTCGCTGAGGTGCTGGAATGATTTGGGGCACTGACCCGTGTCCACCAGGAACACGCCGTAGTTGTTGTGGAGATCAGAACTGTCTGGACAATTCTCAATGCCATTTTTGTAAATCTCATTCGCTTCTGCAAATCGCTTCTGCAAGCACACACACACACACACACGCACGTCAGAACAGCATTTATTCTCTGATTTATTCCTCACCATGAGAAAATCTTTAAGCTAGCTGTAGAAACAGTGCAACAGACACATACAAGACTGAA
Source organism: Notoglanidium macrostoma (assembly GCA_030068235.1). Lineage (NCBI taxonomy): Eukaryota > Metazoa > Chordata > Actinopteri > Siluriformes > Auchenoglanididae > Notoglanidium > Notoglanidium macrostoma. The sequence goes on along the minus strand of JAQQZR010000004.1, from coordinate 4,306,623 downwards.
GTGAGGACTAGAAAGACGTTGGGCAGAGAGATGAACAGACACACCGAGAGAAACCGAGGGGGAAAGAGAGGAGGAGAGACCTGGTCAGCGTAGAGAGAGGCTAAACTGGAGTAGGCGTCAGCAAACTGTGGCCCAAAGCGAATCGATTCCTTTAGCATGTGCTCAGCTGTTTCCTCCTTCCCCTGGGACCTGCACATCATGGTTCCAGTTATTATTAGAAAAATGGGAGCTACAAGGATGCACATGTGCAAGACTACACCATACTGAAGCACAAGTATTCACCCCTTTGGACTTTTTCACATCGGAACCGAAATGGACGTAACAGACACACACACACACACACACACACACACACACACACACACACACACACACACACACACACACACACACACACACCAGAACAGCTTTTATTCTCTGATTTATTTATTAACACAAAACCTTCCATGATAATTGATTTTATTACATCGCATTTTTTACCTTGGATCTTGTTTCTTTACTTTTTCTTTTGAATCTTATTTAATTTCTCTTTTAAACTGCATTCAACCCACTTTACGGCCTATTTTCGCGTAAATGTTATTGTTTGAGGTTAATTTTCTCTTGGGAGGGAAAAAAAAAAAGGCAAGGGGGTAAATACTTATGCAAGTCACTGTGCAGGTGTGTGTGTTACTTGAGAAGGTTGCCCAGGTTAAAGAGTGCACGGTTGTGTTGGGCATTAATGTCAAGAGCTTTTCTGTAGTAGAGCTCCGCCTCCTTTGTGTCGTGAGTCAGTGTGCCCAGGTTGTTCATGGCACTGGCATGCCGAGGGTACAGCCTATACAGAGAGAGAGCGAGAGAGAGAGTGAGCGAGAGAGAGAAAGAGAGAGGGTATATGGAGACTTCATTAAACTGCCATCGACAAATAAATGATGGGGATCACAGGGGAGCACATTTTATGCTCTGATGATTTATGGCCAGAAACTAACAAACAATATACAATACATCAGATTTTTTTTAGTGTATTTCCTATTTTTTTGTGTATGTTCTATGTGTACATAGGGGTTTCCTCTGGGTTCTCTGGTTTCCTCCTACCTCCCAAAAACATACTTGTGGGTGGATTGTATACCCTCAAACTATTTTGTGGGAATTATTCGTAAGTATGAATGTATGTACATGAACTGTCCTGTGATGGCTCCTGGGACAGGCTAACCCATGACTGACTAGTATCACTGTGATTGACAGCAGGTCATCTCTCACACCACTGCTCTCTTGATCTGGATTCGAACCATGTTTCATTTGCACAATCAAAACCGGTCATTATTCCACAATAAAATTAAACAATGAAACGTTCCTAAAGAAAAAAATCTAACAAAAACAAATGCCAGCACAGTCATGGCATATTTTGTTGGTCTGCACATATTTCCCAAATTAACACAATTACACGCACTCACACTCCGACCCACCCATCCACACTGACCTCAGGGCTGTTTTATAGTGATGAATAGCTGCCCGGTTTTGTCCTTTGTCCTTCAGGAAGTTGGCATAGTTGTAGTGAACTTTTGCATTGTGAGGTAATGTTTGAATGCCGGACCTGAGAGAGTAGAAAAAAAAAAAAAGACAACAATTCATCTCTCTAAAAGAAAAAAAGGGCCAAGAGAGCACCTACGTCCACAGTGATCTGGAGAAAGATAAAGGATCCGACATCAGATTTACCTGTCGTTCCCTGTCACTCACACACACACACACACACACACCTGAAGAGGGCTTCTCGGGAGAGCCAGATCTCGTTCTGCTGCACAGTTTTCCAGGAGAAGAGGAGGAGCAGCAGCAGCATGGAGACGGTGAGCGCCGCTGCACCCCAGCGGCTCAGCACGGCGCACAGCCGGTTCAGCCCGTGCACAACCAGAATGCAGTAACCCATACTGCAGGAAGAGAGAGCGCGGAATGTGAGAGAACTGCAAAACAGGTACTTTTTCAGGTGGTTCATATATTACGCTCAAATTTACTCTGACCAACTGTGAGTTAGAGTATACTTATACGCCAAAGATCAAGCAAGGAAATGGGAATTTGCAAGCGATTGTTTTATAACACGTACGCAAATTGAATAAGGGCCATCATCTTGCTTAAGGACAGCCATGTATGTCTATAGATATGTTTTAACCTATCAAGCAAAACTGGATGTTCTGTCTGGGTGGGTGGGGCTTACTCTCTCTCCCTTGTCAATCACAGCATGTGTAGGCAATCATGGGCACCTGTGAGCTTGTGTATGCAGAAGACGGTAGATAGCGCGTGCCGCCCCGTGATGCAAGTCTTTTGGTTAAAATATCCTGGTACTTAGGAGAACTCATGATTCTGTCAATCTTGGAAAGTCTCTGACGCACAGGTCGCAGACTAGACCCAAAACCTCATATTTTATAATAGTGTCTCCTTTTACTGCCAAACATGCTGTTGGTGTTCCAGGCCAAGAAGTTTGCTTTTGTTCTCCTTTGACCACAGATGAGTCTGAAATTTGATAATCCCAAGAAATGACTCTGAAACTGTTGAAGCATTTTATTAGACCCAGATATTGCTTAATAATGTCTTTCTATATATTTTATATACTGTATGTCTTCTATATTCTTTCCTGATTTAATGCACATCGACAACCATGCTTCTCCTTTGTGTTGAAAGCTCATTAGTTTTTCCAGATGATGATGGATGATAAAGAATTTCCGCACATCTGCAGCCTCGTATTTGGTCTAAGACAACAATAATTCTTGCAGATAATTTGGTTGAAGACAACGAGACTGAGACCGGCTTTACGAAAGCATTTCTCAATGATGACAATTTGATTGCAATTGTTTTAAGGAAGTAGTTCGTCCAATAGTTTTATTGTGTGCAATGTTTATTGCGTAGTCCTTTTTCTGCTCCCTCTATGGAAAGGTGCCATTAATTCCGGAGCCGCGCGGTACATTAAGGCGACTTCCGTTATCAGATTTCAGAAAGGGTGGCTTCTCGCAAAGCCCGTCAGTGGTATCCTGTTTCCTGTCGCTTTGGATAAAAGCATCACGCTAATGAATAAATGTGAATGGATATTGAGGACAAAGATGTTTTTGATTAGCTCCAGAGCACATCACACTGGTAGCATTACACACTGCCTAGAAACTGTAGCACTGGAGCCATTATCAGTATCAGATACTTGAGAAATGGTAATACAGGTTTGAGCTGTTTTCTGAATCACATTACATGCTCGTTATTCTCCAGTGTGCAGATACACACCAGCCTCCACAGGCGAGAGACTGCTAAATCCACACATCACATGTAAATGTGTGCATTTTTTCTCTATATTTATATGTATATATTCATATGTCTTATATAAGTCAATAAGTAGGACTCATTAACAGTGCAAAAAAAGTGCTATGTTGCATGGTGTGTGGGTGTGTGTGTGTGTGTGTGTGTGTGTGTGTGTGTGTGTGTGTGTGTGTGTGTGGTGGATTAGTATGGAAGAGGGTTCTGTCTATTTGTGCATGTGAAGTGAAAACAAAGGTGAGCTGAATAGGGAAATAGAGGCAGGAAAAAAGAAAGAGAGAAAAAGAGAGAGAGAGAGAGAGCGAGATTACAGAGAGCATGACAAAGAGAGACAGACAGAGAAACAGATAGACACAGTGAGAAAGAAAGAGATGGAGACAGAAAGATAATAAGTAACAGACTGATAGAGAAGGAGGCAGAAAGGATAACTGTGTGTGTGTGTGTGTGTGTGTGTGTGTGTGTGTGTGTGTGTGTGTGTGTGTGTGTGTGAGTGAGTGAGATTGTAACAATGGCCATTGTTAAAGTGCTATCTTGGTATAAACAAGAGGATCAACACAAAACACATAAGGAAAAGAAAAGAGACCGGGCAGCAGGAGGTCCGGAGCAGGACACACCCTGGTGAGAGATTCAGGATGCTTCTTTAAATCAGTCCAGAAAGAGCGTTTAAAACAGCAAGCGCTCACAATAAAGAAATAAACCTCACACTCAGTACACGCTGCGCATGCATTCCATTTCACAGTCCTATGCATAAAACTGTTCACAATCATCTCACAACATCTCGCCTTCTCTCCAATTCCACAGCATCTGTCCTCACAGTTCCTCTCTCCTGCGAGGAAATAACTAGATGTGCAACGAGTCACCTCTGTTTCGTAATCAACACCTAAGGTGTGTTCAAATACGGCGAACTGAGCTGAATGTTCCAGGAGAATGGGGGATGTACGAACTTCTCAATTTGAATGTTTTTTAGCTCAGCATACTATGATGAAATGAATCCTCTTGGCTACAAATAACAACCAAGGTATCATCTAAAAACCGATTCTGCTAACATTTATCCACACGGGTCCTACAGACAGGTTAAATGCCAGCGTGATCCATGACAGCATTAGCATTATGTCCTAAGGTGAGTGTGTGTGTTCATCACTACAGAATTAATTATGCATTATCCTCAAATGACCTTTTATCAAATGTTAGGCCTCATTACTAAAATTGGCATCTTAAATTACTTACACACAGACACTAAGGTCAGAGTCTCCAAGCTACACATTTTTATTTCCTGGAAATCAGTGAGGAAGAAGGGCTCACTGGAGCAGATCACACTCTGCTAGCAACTGTGTGCTTTTGTGTGTGTGTGTGTGTGTGTGTGTGTGTGTGTGTGTGTGTTATTCCAACAGCACAAAAACGGAGGGGAAGGAAAAGAAGGGCCGCCACTAAATCCAAAATCAAATTCGCGCAGCACTAGACGGCAAAAAAAGAAAAGAAAAAAAAAAATCCCTCCAGAGCATGAAAACAGGACATGAGGTAAAAATCTCCTCTACGACATGCGGTGAGAATCTTTTTCATTGAGAGCTGCTCTGTGAATGCAGTGTGGATCAATGTTGGTGAAATGTGAGAGATTTGATGAAGAGGACTGCAGTTGTTGGCAAAAATGAAAGAGCCACAGTACAGGTTTGGTAAAGATGAAAAGGGTAAGGTTTCTCTCTCTCTCTCTCTCACACACACACACACACACACACACACACATAAACCTGGGCATGTAGAGGACTCTCTCAGCCACCACAAATCCCACACGGAAGAACAGATTAGTGGCAGGGATGAAAGGGAAGACCAGGAACAGTATTCCCACCAGCACCTCCCTGCCCTCCATCTTCTACAGAGAGAGAGAGAGAGAGAGAGAGAGAGAGAGAGAGTCAAACCTTGGCAACAATGAATGAAAGCATATTACATAATTGACCGCAGACAATACCACCAATTCAATTCAGTTTTATTTGTATTTGTATTAACAATAGACATCATGACAAAACAGCTTTACAGAAATCACGATATAATACATAATTCATGATTCAGGATTTAGTTCTCTAGTCTACAGTGGCAAGGAAAAACTCCCGGACATGACATGAAGAAGAATCCTTGAGAGGAACCAGAAAGCGAACCCACCCTCATCCTCGCCAATACAAACAATGGAGCACAGGAATGGAGCTCTGTGCTTCAATAGATGAATAAATCACAAACAGTATGAAATGAATGAATATAGTGTGAATAAACACCTGGACTGCACAACAAATAATACTAACTGTTTACGTAAAGATTCATTCTCATTCTTTCGCTCGATGATGAATGCATTCGAAGATCTTTTACTTGGCACTCAGTGATGAAGCATACTACTTCCTGCTTCCGTGGCGCATTCAGGAAAATAAAATGATCCTGTAGAAAACTACGTATGCAAAATAAAAACCCAGCCTTGAGGGGTTTGAAAACCGCAGCCAAATGTTCGGAAATTCTTCAATAACTTGCATGTCACGAAAAATAAACAGGTTAAAGAAATTGGTTGGGGATGTCGCATGTCTAACGTGGGACTGAGGAGTATGTGATAAGCCCTGCCCCCAGAACAAGCAATCTTTGGTTGCTGACTCATATCTAACGCTAACCCTTAACATTTCTATAAAACACACTTTCGTTTAAAGTCAGACATGATCAGAATAAGAGTTGGAGTTTAGCGCGTACGTGACTGGAACATTCAGGAATCCCTGAAAGTCTAAAGTCCTCCATAGAAAAGTGGCCAAAAAGTGGTTGTTTCTCAAAGACTGCTGAGCAGAAGGCATATAAATACGAGCCCAACAGGGCATCAGTGCTAGCTTTGGCTTTCTTCCTCTGCCTCGTACATTTCACACAAACACAAAACAGCAGCATGACCCCATTCACACAGCAGTAACTGGATCGTTGCAGCCTGTCAATTCAATTCAATTCATCACTACAGTGATTACACACACTGTCATCATGCAGCTTTGTAGAAGTCCGGATGTAGATGTAGGTCTCGGTGAGCAAACCAGAGGCGCCAGTGTTGAGGAAAAACGAAGAACCCTTGAGAGGAACCAGACTCAAAAAGGAACATCATGGTTTGCTTTTTCTCACTTATACCCGAGCTGTGACGTGACCGGTTGCGAGATAAACAGCGCTCCACTTTTCAGTGCGCTCTGCTGCGTGAAAGAAAAATGCAGACGACGACGTTTTTAAAAACGCACCTCCTTTCTGGCTGCTCTGCAACTGCTTTCCATGGGATTATGTGTATAAACACAAAAACGTAAAGAAGGAATTCAAAGACAGAACTGCGGTTTAGAGTATTCTACAAAGAAAATATTACATTCCAAAATGTACTGCAGCCTTACAAACATTAGCTAAATAAGATTAATGTGCAAGGCTGGTGATTGGATTCATCTTAATCCAAATTTGTCAATACTGCTGCATGGGTGACAGATCAGCATCAGCAAAGCCGACACTGTTGCGCACACACACACACACCTCTTTAGGTGATGCATCGTCTCTGTAACGGATACAGACATATGTATATACATGCGCAGAAGATAGATTGCTATGGCGACGCTGAGCGAAAAGGAACAGACACACTGAAACTGATGATGTTCTGTGTGCACTGTTAAAAGGCACTGGTGGGTCACGGTCATGAGGATGACAATAACAACAGTGATGATGATAGCTTTGTCGTTGGGTCTCATCTGAGTCCTGTTTGTTGCCATGGCATCAGAGACAGAGGTCAACCTGGTTCTTCCTGCAATGCCACCAGGCCAAAGTGATGTCAGAAACCTTCCAAAGGCAAAACCACACCCCTTCTTACTCCTGTTCTTCATCTTTCCTCCTCGATGCAGACATTCTATGCTAAAACATGACATGTAGTGTGTGTGTGGGTATGCATTCCACCAGTCTTCATTCCTGCCCGAAAGAAGCATGAAATGCTGCAAAAATCTATTTCTACTGTCTCCTGAAATACAGTGGAAATCTCCAACATGCAAATAAGCTGAGACAAAGTAACACACACCCACACAAACACACCGCTTTCTCACACTGGCCAAGACACACAAGACACACATTATAAATAATTCACCCAAAGGATATGAGATCTGCTCATCACTGAACACACACGATCGCAAAACTGACACTGGGTAAGAACACACTATCCCTCGGGACTCAAGATCTGAGATGAGAAACTGTACCAGACAACAGCTTGTGCACCAACACGCACCAACACACACACACACACACACACACATACACACACATACACACACATACACACACATACACACACATACACACACATA
>JAQQZR010000004.1:4281884-4297915 GCA_030068235.1 Notoglanidium macrostoma | reverse complement strand
CACACACACACACACACACACACACACACACACACACACACACACACACACACACACACACACACACACAAGCAGATGTGCTGTTTTGGGAGTTCAAGGATGACTGATAGTCAAGATTTTTTTTCAAGAGGAAGCAACTCTCCCGGTACTGCTGGGAAAATCCACATCCACACTGCAGAAATCCATCACACACAGTGCACCATGTGTATACACTTATTAGGACTCACTGTCTGAGTACTATTCAAATTTCCACCATATTTACATATTCAAAAGGAAAAATCCACATTCAAATGTCTACAGATAACTTGAAGTTAAAACTGACCTTTTTACCTTCCACGTTAACGGCCTCGGTAAGACTGTGCACGATTCATCTGTACTAATTACTAATAATACAATTTTTAGCCCTATTTGGATTGGGTTGGTTTATCAGGGGGACGTGGTAAGAATATTTTTTACACATCTCCCCAGTGATAATCCTGAAGCAATAAAATGACCACAGCACGAGTGAGTTTTTGGCAGGTTGTAATTTTTTACAATCATGGATGGTCATATGATCACGTTCCATTCACAACACGGCGTCCAAGCGATTGAAGAGTCACGGGCGTAGAGGTGGGACGCAGGGTCTTATTTCATGTTTGGGGTTAACCCAAGTTCCAGCATCAATTTGAAAATGCAATGAAACAATCACGAAGTATACAAGAAGCATCCGTTTTTCAATCTGTGACCCGAGAAGTATTTAATATCTGGGGGAGGGTAATATTTAGCGCTGCGAAACTAAATATGGCAAGTCAAAACTGTCAAAGATTTTTTTCCAACACGAGGTGGTAACCTCCGGACGGGACTGAGATGATCAGTCAAGTGATGAATTTCATGAAAAACAAAAGCCTGTAATTCTCTCAGAGGAGGCCTCAAAAAAACACTGACATGACCGGATGGAAAAAAATCCACAAAAGGGCACATGTAAAATAGGAAACTACGCCAAGACACAATGTAAATGTAATCCTATCTGGATATGAGCTTTTGTCAGAAATCTCCCATTAAAGTGCAGCAACTTCTTCATACCTCGAAATCTTCATTCCATGCTACAAACATAACAGTCATGCAGAAAGGAACAGGATTGCGCTGTATATGACGCCAATCATCTTACTCTCAAACTTGACCGGTTTCCCAGTCCATGATGATAAAAACCATACACACGACATGATGCTACCATCACCATGCTTCACTGTCGGGATAGTGTTCTAAGGATGACCAGTAGGGTTGAGTGTTGGGCTTCTGCCAAATGTAAAAAAGCTCAGTTTGGGTCTTGTCAGGCCAGATTTCCCACATCCTTTTCCCACATCCTTGCTGAGTCAGCAGTGCATTTGCTCCCAATCATCTCCCATCTCATTGGAGAATCTGTCCAGCTTCTTCAGAGTAGCGCATGACCTCTTGGGTCCTTCTCTGATTAACACCCACCTTACTTGCCTCCTCTATTCGCAGTCGCAGTTATGATATCTACTTTCCATATTTTTAACGGTCAATTGAATGGCGCTCCGTGGGATGTACGTATGTGTACATGTGTGTGCTGACACTCACCTGTAGTGACGTAACACAGTGCAGGCAGAGCGCGAGCAATCCCAGCGCCAGCATCACAGCAGCCATGTTGCGCGAGTCCCACAGAGACTCCACTAAAGGTATGCTGCCCACCTATAAGCACGCCAGTCAGGGTTATACTTACTGTGTACCCTTAATGTCGACTTAATGTACACACTTAATCAAGTTGACAGTGTGTGTGTGTTTATGTGTTACCTGCCAATCATAGCACAGCACTATAGGAGCCAGTAGCAGCCAGGCATTAAAGGCCAGGAGATAGCAGTATGTGAGAAACCTGAACGAAGGAAGATAAAGCAGACATAAACCACAGAAAAAGTAAAGAATAAATGATAGCAGGCTGTGCTGTTATAAGAAAATAATCAATGATGGGGTGGTGTGATGTGGCCTCACATGAAGCAGAGTTATTGTTATCACCAATAAAGTTGATTATTTTCCAATAAGATTATGTCGTGAGGTGTTCGATCTCTCTTAAACCACAGCAATTTGATAGATATGCTCAAGGAAATGCTCACTGTGCAAGAATATTTAAGATTATCGGTTCTAGATTAATCTGTACAAGTATAAGCACACTACATAACACTGTATAATGATATGGGTTCTAAATGACACTATACATATATGCATGCTACACAACACTGTGATGATACGGTTCTAGAGGACACCTTATAGGTACATGCACACTATACACACTGTATATTGATAAGGGTTCTAGCAAACACTGTATAAGGATATGTACACCAAGCTGTATAAGGATATGGGTTCTAGATGAATGGGTACAAGTACATGCACACTACACAACACTGTATAATGACATGGGTTCTAGATGACACAATATATAAGCACATGCACACTACACACTGTATAAGGATAAGGGTTCCAGATGACACACTGTGTAACAACATGCACACTACACACACTGTATAATGATATGGGTTCTAGCAGACACTGTATAAGGATATGTACACCAAACTATATAAGGATATGGGTTCTAGATAAATGTGTATAAGTATATGCAAACTACACAACACTGTATAATGATAAGGGTTCTAGACGACAATATACATACAGTACATGCACACTACACAACACTATGATGATATGGGTTCTAGATGACACTGTATAAGGATATGTACACCAAACTGTATAAAGTTCTAGATGAATGTGTATAAGTACATGCACACTACACAACACTGTATAATGACATGGGTTCTAGATGACACACTGTATAAGCACATGCACACTACACACACACTGTATGAGGATAAGGGTTCTAGATGCCACACTGTATAAGGACATGCACACTACACATTGTATAAGGATAAGGGTTCTAAATGCCACACTGTATAAGCACCTGCACATTACACACACACTGTATAAGGATAAGGGTTCTAGATGACACACTGTATAAGGACATGCACACTACACACACTGTAAAATGATAAGGGTTCTAGATGACAATATACATACATACACACTACACAACACTATGATGATATGGGTTCTAGACCACACTGTATAAGTACATGCACATTGTGCCAAGCTTTGCATGACACATAGCATTGTACTGGAATACAGGTTCTAGGAAAATCTATGTAAAGATAAACATGCAGCATTATACTGAGGATATGGGTTCTAGAAAAAGCTGATTGAAATGTTTGAATGTGAAATGATGTATTGCCGAGATGTATGTGTATAAAGATTTGCATATCACAGTAACACTGTAAATTATGGGCTCTAGATAGAGCTGCATAAATATATGCCTACTGCGCATCACTGTGTAAGGTTTTAGGTTGATGCTACAGTGCTACGCTGGATAAAGACACAAATAAAACTGTTCGGGCTTGCCTGGTGAGGAGGAAAGGTGAGAAAGATGCTGGATTGTCCTGCTCAGAGAATAGAGGCATGGAACCGCCCATAAGCCACAGACGAGCACAGAGGATGAACAGTACCTACATTTAAAACACACACACACACAGCTCTAAAACATGACAGGAGCAGTGTAAATGCGCAACACAATCTCACAATAAACACACTTACATACACCGAGACCACACATGTCCGTTTGATGAAGGGCCGAGAGATTCGGATAACCTCCTTCAACCTGGACCGGGACAGATGCCTGAAAGAACACAGAGAGGGGAAAAAATCTTAATCTCTTAATGAATCGGTGACTCAGTCTTCTGGAAACAAACAGGAGAAGGAATCAGACAGGAATCAGATCATTCATCATTTAGTAAAGCTGTGCAGTTAGCGGTCAATACACTTTTCATTAATTATACTTCGTACAGGAATCGGAACTTATGCGCCTTTTTGATAAGGAAAGATCTTAAACATACACAGGAATAGTGTGCGCACACGCACACACACACACACACACACACACACACACACACACACACACACGGTAAATCCTCCAGCAAGTCATTCAAGCAGTTTGAAGGATTATGGAATAAAGAGGGTGTGCTGTAATAGGAAAATAATCAATGACGGGCTGGTGAGTTTTATTGCTCTTATAGCAAATCATTGTGCCAGTGATCATACCTTTTAATAAAGTAAAATGTTACTTTCTATTAATTTTATATATATATATATATATATAAAAGAATATAACTTTCTATATAAATTATACTACATTTAATATTGTGGAGAGTCTGTGAAGTTGGTTCACTTATGTTATACTTAATAAATAGTCATTCCTGCAACACGACAAAAAAATAAATAAATAAAAAAAATGCAGAGTGTCACTGAGAGACTACAAAATACCTCTGTCATGGTGGAGAACTGGAGACTGACACTAGGACTCCTACCAAAAACAAAAAAAACCCACTTGATACGTGTCTCCTCACAGAATACATCACAGTATCAATAATTAGATATTTTTCTTCTTTAAAAAGTGACACTGTTTAAAATTCCTTTATTTCTTTATTAGCGGCACTGCTGTCAGAGCTGCTGTTATAGGAAATGAATGAACACCTGACCACTCACAGCTGAGAATTCAACAGCGCTGTGGTATAAATGCAGCACTTTCCGAGATCCCAGTGAATATAAATTCATCATGACAGCTGTGACAGAAGATGAGAAGAATGAGACAGGGGTGGAAGGAGACGAGGAGGAGGACGAGCACTCACACAATTCACTGCACTTTTGCTGATTGATTTGCTAAAATGCAAGAGCTTTTCCTAATGACTCTCTGTATGTGTGTGTGTGTGTGTGTGTGTGTGTGTGTGTGTGTGTGTGTGTGTGTGTGTGTGTCCCAGGCTCCATTATACTCCTGGGATTCAGCTCACTGTCTTGACCACAAGACAGCATTTACTAAAATAGTGCTTGCCCCTCCCCCCTTTTTGTCTCTTTGCCCTTCATGCCTCCCTCAATCCCACAGAGATAAAGGATGGATGGGAAAAAAAAAGATGGATGAAAGATGGACAGCGTGCTTCACATGTCTTTGCAAGGTCTGGAATAAATCAGATGAATATGCATTTATTAATCGTGACTGTGTGATTTAATATAGAATGCATCAAACGCACCTATAGTGTTATATAGCATTCATAATGCATCATAATGCCTGGAACAAGTCTGTATATAATGCATGAATATTTATAGTTACATAAACACCACTATCATTTTATGTTTAGGCGACTTCACAGTTTGCTATTAATCCTGCATTCATATCATAATGCATTATAAGTGCATCCATGACATGTTATGTTAAATACCATACATAATGCATTATAATGCCTCGCATAACCCTAAATGCTGCCACTAAGCTATAGGTACACGAATAACTCATTATTACACATGATTATACAACTTCATAACCTGCATTCATTTCCCATTCAAACAAAACACAAGAAATACAGTACTGCATCATTATTGCTGCATTAACTCATTAGTAATTTACGAACATGATGCATGTTATGGCATTAAATAAAATAATATAAAGAAGTGATATAGAGCAGATCTCCAGCCAGTGAGAGAGAATGAGATAGAGTGAACACATTTAATATTAATTCAGCTCATCTACCATGATTTATCTAACTCAGTACAGACACCCACTCTCAGCCTGCAGTCTCAACACCTTTAATCACACCCTGTGTGTGTGTGTGTGTGTGTGCGCGCGCGCGCAGATACCGATGCTTTATGGGTTTCAACAATCAAACATGGAGCTTTTGCTCCCGACGGGACATGAGGGGATCAATCTGCTGTGCTATAAAGCTTTACATCTACGAGGCATGACTGCTGATGTCATCGCCATGACAGTTTTCCTGGTGTTACTCGGTTTCATTTCTAAAGGTCATGTCATTTCATTTCACTATCTCAGCGCGTGTGCTGGGGGATTAATATAATAAATAAATCAAAGTAAAATAAAATTAAAAAATCTGTTCTCCTGGGTCCCCACCCCCCCCGACACACACTAGTTTAAACAGAATGGTGTGAAAGACATCCAGCAAGTGGTGAGACAGATCAGGGAGAAGGGCCAGACTCAGGTTGGAGCTGTCTGAAAGGTTACGGTTACAATGGCGACAGGATCATTGAAACTCAACAAAGAAAATAAAACCAGTCAACATTTTTCTAGTCTTCAGCTATGCCGATTCGGTGATCCTGCATTGTGCTTTAAATCCTAAATTGACCCTCTGATTATACACTCTGCTGATGCTCATCTCTGTTCATTTTTTCCACATGTGCCTGTTGAGGAATGTAATACTCTGGAATGTGGATTGTTCCTCTCATACTCTGAAACCTGCAAATATTTAAGATTTTATCATTCATGCCCTTGAGAACATGTCCTTGAAAATGTGTGCACTAAGACTCATAATTAGCTAATGAATTAGTGTTCTGGGCCTGACCACATTACTAATGCGTGCTCTAGTCACGCTACAGTACTAATGAGTGCTGTATTCAGGCCAGACTACTAATTGCTCCTTCCTGACGACAGCATGCTCATTACTTACAGAGCGACTGAAAATGTAACACAAAATCTCATCTGAGACTGTATTAGTTCTTAACCCTTATTTTATTCATACCTGATAACAGCAAATGTAGTATAAACCAAACACCTGAGTTGAGTCATTCCGTACTGTCAGTATGAACAAGGGGCGTGGCTTATTTGATTGACAAGCTAATAAGAGAGGAGTAAAAATCTGACCTTGTAAACTGTTTTCGGATGCAGTTGGGAAGTTTTTTTTACAGGTTCTTTGATGGAGATTCTACACAAAACCTGACGAGGTTTAATTTCAAAAAAGGTTCCACGTAGAGCTTTAGAAAGCTTCAAAACCATTTATCATCTAAAGGACCACTATGAAACCCATTTTCCCCCAAGTGCAGGTTTTACTTTGTCTCCCAGAAGAAGATATATGGTCTGAGTTCGGGACTCTGCAGTACATAATAACACATAAAAGACCGATTCACTGTCGCTGATGCTTGTTTACTATTCAGCTGCTTCTTCTTGCAACTAATTCCTTTATCAATGAGCATCTTTAACTGAGTACATGATGATGATGATGATGACGGTAGGCATGCCGACAGAAACACAGATCATTAGGAGTGCTTGCTAAAGGTACTTTTCTGTTGTGTAGCTCTAAATGTTGAGCCCACAAAAATGACTGTTAATGGAGAGAAATTGCTACAGGCACGTGTTCTTCTCCCCAGCGTTACATTTACTCATATGACTAACACTTTTATCCAACGTGATGCAAATTTTAAGAGAGGATACAACTCAAGGTTATGGGACCCAAGAGTGGCAGCTTAGTGGTGCTTGGATTTCAACTCCCAGCAAAGCCTAAACCGTTGACAGTGACAACAGTTTGCACAGAGAAGTCGACTAATACATTCACTGGCTGCTGCTGTGGGGATGCTGACTGTTAGGGTTGTGAAAAAACCTCTACATCCTCCATCCAAGGAAGGCCAGTCATTGAGCTATAAGGAGAGCTCTGCTGAGGGACACGAGCTTCCATGCTGCGCACCCTCAGATCCGATCACAAATGCATTTTAAGATAAGCTGCTTTGTTAAAGGGACTGGCTCACCCTTCCCAGAATCCTCTGCGCCAGGCAGCCATTTTTGATGTCGTTGATAACCACAACACAATCCGCAAACATTCGACAACGTCTTACAGCACAGATCTTAAATTGCAACGTGTAATGCAAGATATTTTGTCAAAGTGTCTATATTTTAAATTCTTTAGTTCAGTTTTCATATAGTTATTCGGTATCTAATGGACCTGAACTAGTGAAGGAAAGAAAAGATAAGGCATATTTTGCTCAAAGCTTCAACATATGACACGTCGATGAAGAAAAAGTACGAGATCAGTTTGAGAAGGGATCAACAGTGAATCTGTGGTGGTTTTGCAGCATATAGAGCTAGCAGGTAGCGGTCTTGTGCTTTCAAAACAAAAACAAAAAGAACTGGATTCTGGGAAGGGTGAGCCGGCCCCTTTAATCAGTGCAATATGATACAGAGATCTAACATTTTGCGCATTGATTTGTTCATTTTTGTTGTTTCCTAATGAAGCACTGAAGCTGTAAATGTAATTTATAGCCTGTGTATGGCTGTTAATTGAAGTGCTGGTTGATGCCGAGTTTGACTGACAGATAAATGACAGCCGTGTAACCCTCTATATTTATTACTAGAAAATATCTGTGTGCAGATTTGTGTACAGCCGGTCCTGTGCTAATGATGAAAAAGCCAGAATATAATGCTTTACGGAGTCTCTTTGTATAATGAGACCCCATGAGATACAAATAGATCAGTACTTTTTTCCTTCCTCAATTCCCTGCTATAATTTGTCCCCATCCACTTTCCATCAGTCATACGTTGAGTCTGCATGGAGACGGATGATATGCTGAATCAGCTGGGAGTGTAATAAGGAACTTGGGAATGCACCAGAAATGTGAAGGTCTTGTTTGTTTCGGATGATTGGCTTCGTTTGCCAATTACGGAGGCAGCAGCAGGGACGAGACGAGCTGTAATTGGGAGAACGCTTCGTGCATCATCTATCTGCGAGCACTCTGTAGCTGTAATTTGTTCACTTCCAACCAATAAACATCACGGACATCAAGGATACTAATGAGAGGCATGTGGTCTGGTGAAACTGCCTCAAAACATACTTCCTTTGACCGGTGCTCAATACATAAACTTGCTCAGGGCAGAATTTTTGAAGAGCCTAGAAAGGAAGAATTTGTGGATGAATGCTCATCGTGCGTCTTATTATATTTCATGCATTTTTGCATTGTTTCGCAAGTGCCAGTTGTTCATAAACATCTCATAAATCACAGCTTGACATCCACTCGATATTATTGCTCATTAATATTTATTATACCACAACGCTATTGAGTTTTCAGACACGATTGGTCAGACAGTGGTGAATTTTCTAGAACGGCAGGCCTTAGCATTTCTATAAGAACAAATTACACAGGGACATGGCAGGAGAAATAACATAACAGCCAAACGATGGTCAATGATCTGCAAACTACAACAGTTGTCCCCTTTGTAGAAAGATACATACATGTTTGTGCCTGTATGAATGCATTTAACTAGCTAACTAGCACACCATATGCACTTGCAGTGGTATATAACATTATGTTCGATGTTATTTTTAGCTTACTCAGTGAGGTTTCCAGGCAACAAAACATAAGACTGCGCAGCCCAATGGAGCTTTAACCTGCCCTGTGGCCTAGCAAATGGATTTGAGTCAGAGGTACTGTAAAGGGGGAGGACTTGATAATTCCTATGGAACAAACACTGCCCGGAAGAATAAAAGCTGTTCAGGGGCCCGGTTCATGAATCTTTAAGACGCCCCGGAGCACAGTTCCAGTTCTCTGTGCCAAAATTTAGGTACTTCGTAAACTAGGAAAAGTCCCAAAGTGAGCAGTGACTCTCTAACAACAGCTTTATTTATTATGCTTTGGCGCCAGATGCGTGCTCTCCACTTGGCTGCCATTAAATAAAATGAATTTTCAAACTGCGGTGCCTATGAGGAGAACAGTCTGGGTAGATAGTCAAAGGAACACCAAGCAGATCTCACCACACCCACGCCCTGTAAGCAACCGGTACCTGTTTGACAGTGAACATTCAGTACTCGAAAAAAAGAAACTCAATTCCCTAAGCCCACATCAACCCCCGTTGCTTTTCTCTCCCTTCCTCCCTCCTTCCCTAGCTCTATACCCATGAAAGGATGAAACCTCTTGCACTGTCCACGTTTCAATTTGACAAACAGCGGGCGGTAATTTATAGTTCCTGCCAGCAGGAAAGGGATTGAAAGCACATGTCCAAGTGCTTTGCTGAGCCCTTCAGTGGAATCCGGCATAAACATTTCAGTTCGTTCCTGGAAGGGCATGCTCAGAGGACAAACAATGTCTGTGACTTCATAATAACTGAAAGTCTCTTTTTATTAGTGCAAAGGATGATGGGATATGTTGTGGGCTCAGTAATGGACAGCTGGTGTAAATGTAAAATCAGGACTAAGCTATTAAGTAGATAAAAGCCCGTCTAAGCACAGACTAGGCCTCGATTTTCAAGCAGGATATGAACAAACGTTCATGTGAATCGTTTGTACGGACGTTTACTCGGTCATTTCACGTTAACGACTTAATTATGGCAAATAAGGCTAATTGTTTAATTTAGACAAAAGTAATGGAGTTCTATAACAGCAGAAAGCATTAGTGTTTGCCACACTTAAGAGGCACTCTTTCACCATTTCAGCTCTTTATGAGCTTTACATTTTATGGAGATTTGTGGGCGTCACTATATGTAAATCAGCTGTGCCGTTAATGCGTTTGCTATTTTATGGATGATGTCTATGATCATGCGCACGTGAATACGAGCAAAATCTGCACAATTTCACTAAAAGACTGACCAGTAAAAGTACAAATCACATAAAGGGAATGACGACAATATTAAGTGTGTTTTTTTTTCAATGGGAGTTAAATCTTTTCTGATTACCGTGTTTGATACTGAGACATGCAATGAGGCCAGTAGAGCATTACAGACCTGGAAAGTTAGAGACGATGATTGCAGCTGCTTATCTGTTTTTAAATTTGTGTGTGTGTGTGTGTGTATATAGATGTATGATAGTTTGTAGCACATCACTGGTAATACCTTACGATATAATATATTCCTTATCTCTAATATTTTCATTATCAAGCTACTGACAGATATTAGGCTTTAGCGCTCTCATCTAGTGTGGCTGTGATAAATGGTTTATTTGCTAGTCTCTGACTCGGAGCATGAGAGCACCAGCCTGGATGCAGGAAGCACACACACAGCGTGCCTGCTGACAAGCATGAACACCCACGCTCTCCCCAGCTGCCGCCAGCCTGCGCTCAGATCAACACCTTTCCAGGAGACCTCATTAACACATGGACCTGCGAAACACACACTCAGCATTCACGTACGAGAAGAGAGGCTTGCGGCAGAGCACCAGGCCGTCGTATAGCACACACACTCCGAACACGGTGATGCCCGTCTCTTTGACCAGCATGGCGCTGGTGCCCAGGAACAGACAGAGCGCCAGAGAGCGCGGAGACGCCGTGGAGGGGAAGGAGTCGGATATGCTGCACGCTGACACACTCCTGAAACACACACACGCACGCACGCACACAAATCAATCAGAGCAGCCAAACATAGAACTCTTAAGAGACGCGGAATCTAGAGCAAGGACAGAGTACGAGATGGACAGATTCTCACCTAATATAGGAGAGAAAGGCTAAAAGGAACAACATACAGGCCAGGACGTCTGCTCTCCCGACAATTCCTGACACCTGTAACACACACACACACACACATAATTGAAACATCTGCATGTGAACAATTTGGCACTTTAAGGTAAAAGGAAATCATGTTGCTTGTTTAATCATTATTTGCCGTAAAAATGAATAAAATATGTCCTTTATGAAAAACTACAACATTCGAAATCCACAAATAATGGCCAGTATAATCAATATATAATCCCAAGCATTCATATTAAAACTACAATAATAAACTATTATTATTGTTAATATTAAAAGACAATATATAGTTATAGCAACTTATTCATATTCAAATGCAAAATATTCAACTATTTAAAATTTAGCAGCAATAATCAGTATATTACATTATTTGTATTACAATATAAAATTATATTCTAATTCAATTTCAAGCTGCCATATATCTTTCTAATACATCATCAGTATTCTATCCCGATGATACAGTCTAAATATAGCTTATACAGACGCAGATATTGTTGTTTCTTTAATATAGGACAGTGTATATGGATTACATTTCATACACAAGCAAAAATATATTAATCATATATATATATAGATTATACATAAGATGTGTATTATAGGTAGAGTAGGATGTAGGCTACATTGCAATAAATATGTATCTTTAAATACTAATATGACTACACATAGAAAACTAGAGAGTAAGATGCATATTAGATATACAGCGAGGGGAAATACTTTTGTTTATATTATTTAATACATTTCCCAGGGTATATATTAACAAGCATAATGGCTTTTAACTTTGTACTTATAAATATGAACAAAACAATTATGCATTCATAAGCATGCAAAAAGCAGGAAAAAAAGTATTAAGACACCACAAATGAGCAAATTCTCTTCTACTATGTCCCCAGTACATCACTCCATTCCTCTTTCCCTTGATAACGTGTAACGCCCCAGTACTCACCTGTCTCCTGACATGACATTTCACAATGAATGAATTAATTGCCTATTAGTTCTCTTATTAAGTCTTTGTTTATAGTTCTCTGTGTAACTGCTGCTCCTGCTGCTTTCAGCTCCTCCTGCGACTCTTTTCAATCGACTCCTGGCTTCTCTTTTACCGTCCTTATCATTACTCCGAGGGCGTGTTGTGAAATCTTGCGTGGCTCACTTGTCCGGGGACGAGTAGTTGTGCTTCCATGAACTTTCCACCTGCATAATTATTTCAACAAATGTACCATTTAAGACCTTAGCTACCATTCGAGTGCTGCTTAATAAAGGTCCTTGAGAACTCTGGCAAGCTTCACCTTCACCATGACAACGTCTTTCACCACGGCAACGTCTTCTATAACGATGCGTGTGAATTTTTGTGAACCTATTTTTTGCAGCAAAACTTGATTTATTTTGACATAACCTTTACATATTTTTAAATAAAGTGGCCAAATACATTTTTCATCAATACTTTATAAAATAGATCTTTGTTTCTGGTTATGAATACATATTTCATATTTCATGTGGTTGTGCAGCATGTTGAGAACGTTGAGAGAAAGTTTCTGGCTTAAGGGTGAGAACATAAAGGACTGCAACTGCTTTTAATCATCCTCTTTAGAAGAAGTTTGACTGACGGGCTTGACTATGAACACAGAAAGGGCAAGGGAAAGAAAATCCCTGCCTGCTTCTTGTCCTCTGCATCCCCTTTCATCTTTGCCCTCTTTCTCTCTCGCTCCCTCTCTCTCTTCAGAGCTCAGTATTTTCTTTACTCTCTCGACCACGTTACAGTTTCCTTCATATGTTCATATCCGTGCCTGTTACAGAGATGAACATTTAAATCCTCACACAATACTCTCCCGACTCCCAACATCTGGAGGCTCAGAAACCCATCCCCCTACTTTCAGTCTGGATTCCACAGGCAGGCACACACACACACACACACACACACACACACACACACACACGCACACCCCGTTGAAGGAAACAAGCCACACGCTGCTGCTCACACACTGCGTGCTTGGCATGTAACCAGCATCTTGTTTCTACACCAGCCAGTGACCTTAAAGAAATATTTCTCACACACCGACAAGCGAAATAAGAAAACATCAAGCATCAGAAATAACCACCGCTGATGCGTTCTCATTTCAATTAAATTTCTTGTCATGCTCGGCAATGCTCATCAGTCTGCCTGGCATTCGGCTATACAGCACAAGGGAACAGCGATCAAGATGCAACCTCTTTTGCAACGTGAAATAATAAAAATAAATAAATAAAATGAAAAAAAAAATAAGCACCTGAGTGACGGCAGAAAATAGCCCTATAATCCAGAGATCGTGAGTCTGAATCCCGTTAATGTCACAGCCATCCATAGCTGGAAGCCCAAGAGAGCAGAATTGGCCGTGGGAGGGAGGGAGGGAGGGAGGGAGGAGTGGCATAGTCTCTCTCGCCTGTCAATCACAAGTGACATTAGCCAATCATGGGTGTCTGCGCATACGTCATCATACGGAAGTGGGTGGATAGCGCTTTCCTCTGTGTGTGTTACACCTCTCCTGATGCTGCATGAGCAGCATCTCTAAAAGATGCCGTCGCCCTGTCTGGTTGTTAAAAAAAACAAACAAACAAACAAAAAACAAGCATATCTAATTCTTAAACTTATATGACTCTTTAACTTCAAACTGTCTGGCAGATGTGCTCTAATAATCCTTCTACAAATGTGATTCGTGCAACTGATTCAGATTTGATTCAAGGAGCCACAATATGAATCTATTAGGTATGCCTCTTAAATCATATTATATATACACATACATATACACGTTCAAATCTTATATAATGATTATGTTGTTTTTTAACCTACTACAGATATTCCATTTCCACAATGTTGCCAATTCAAAAGCAAAAACTGAATGCTTAATGCATCATTTATGAGAATTAAAACTCAAAGTGTTTACAAATCCTTAAAAGTAGGGTTATGGTAAAAAACTATGGTAATCGGTTTAATCGCCTAGACAGAATGTCGCCTTGAATGTTAGCGCTTCCACCATTTCAGGTTTAAGAAGTAGATGAGGAGGGTCTAATAGCAATGGCCCTGTTTACGCTTGGTTTAAAAATGCGTCTTGAGCGTTCAGGTCACTAATGGACTGCCGAGACACATCGTCGTTTACACCTGTGTTTATTATGCGTCTCCAAGGTGTCCAGCTGACCACTTTTTTTCAAATTTCATTACCGCCTACATCACTTCCGCTAGAAGGTCAAAGGTCCCCACGCAAAATTATATTAAAACAGTTAATCTGCAACACATCTTCATTATTTTCTTGCACTCCAACCACGTACATGGGTGCTTCTTTACATTTATTTCTAGCGTGTCACGCTGTTACCAAAACAATCACCGCATCCAGCATTAATAAAGTATTTTCCCATTATGCATTAGCGTTTACACTACAGAAGGTATGTGGTTAAATGCGTCCGAGACCACCTAAGCAAGTGGTTTGAGCGAATGCGTCTTGGAGGTCATTTACACTTGTATCTAGCGCTGTCCAGTTGTGATCAGATCGCCCAACACGCATTTTAATACCAAGTGTAAACGGGGTCAATATCACTGGGGCAGTCGGGAACTGCTTGGTGGCAGAACCAGTCAAGAAAACGTAGTTATTTGGTGGATTTCAAAATGATAAAATCTAAACCTAACTGAATATTGTTTTGAAATCGCCTTCTAAACAAACTGAGTGCATATAATAGCCAGCGTATGCCCGTACTGAGATGCTTGTTAAGTCTCTTATTAGTTTTAAATGAAAGCTCCATCCTGAAACACATTAAATATGTTTACATAAAAATATTTGTAGCGTAATGCGTTTAGTGAACTATGAGAGGACATTAATATTAATATCATGTGATTTTGCCATGAAAGTTGAAGTTTTGGAAGCTCATCTGAAGGCCTAAAGTGCCGCTGCACTGTTCCAATTTTCTCATAAACATTCCCTTTCCATTTTGATTCAGGGTACCAAGCGGCAAAGTACTTTTATATTCTCGCTTTTTGATTTCTACAGTCAACATTATGTTTTTTGTAGAACAATCACCTTCATATTATCCTTTTTTCTTTACTATTACAAAAACATTTATTTCCAGAAGTCAATTTGTATAATATTTATATATTCAAAAGCAACAACAACAAAAAAAAAACAACTGAGTGTTCATACAACCTTAATTGCCTAAAGTAAGCCAAAAAAAGACTTGTTTGGTTTTCCTGTGGATATAATCATCTTTCAAATAGCCAACATAAGCCTGAGCAGAGATGCTTGTTTAGTGCCTCATTTGTTTTAAGTCATTGTTGGTTATGGTACATTAATTTACCATTAGTAGGGCTGAAAAGAAATGACACAAAACTGCACATCATCTTGCACATAATTAACTGACTCTGCAATTACCCTATTAACCTTCTGTAATTAGTGATCGTTTAGTATTCATGCAGGAAGAGTTCACACACAAGGCTTAAAACGCACTACTAGTTCTTGTTTTGGTTTGTTTGAAAGGTGTCTGCCACTGTAGCTATAGAGAAATTATAAATAAGAGGGATGTTTAAACAGATTGTTCCTGATTAGCGGTACACAGCAATACATTACATTTGTATTAACATTTAAATGACGTGATTATAATAAAATTTTATTTAATTAGACAAGGGCGGCACGGTGGTGCGGTGGTTAGCACTGTTGCCTCACAGCAAGAAGGTCCTGGGTTCGATCCCCGGGTCACCC
>JAQQZR010000004.1:4260682-4273582 GCA_030068235.1 Notoglanidium macrostoma | reverse complement strand
GGGAGAGGGAGAGAGAGAGAGGGAGAGGGAGAGGGGGAGGAAGGGAGAGGGAGAGGGAGAGGGGGAGGGAGGGAGAGGGAGAGGGAAAGGGGGAGAGAGGGAGGGAGAGGGAGAGGGAGAGAGGGGGAGAGAGGGAGAGGGAGAGGGGGAGAGAGAGAGAGGGGGGAGAGGGAGGGAGAGGGAGAGCGGAAAAGAGAGAGGAAGGAAGAAAGAAATAGTGAAAATAAGGAGGCAGGATCAGATAGAAGCAGAAGAGCGGGTCAGGAACAACTAGCTGGAAAAAGCTAGATAAATAATAAGTAACGAGGCACTTCGGGTCACCAAACCTTCCAGGCGATATGCAACATAAACATCATCAACTTTAAAGAAACACTCCAGAGTAAAAAGTTTACTTTACAGAGACTACTTTTTCAGACAGACAGATGAGAGTCAGAGAGAGAAAGACTCTCAAATCATCCAAATAATGAGACAGAAAGACGGAGACTGATAGACCCAGACAGAAAGAGAGAGACAGAGGCTGACTAACACTAAATGACAGCAGTGTAACAAGGGAGAGCATCACTATTGTGAATCTGAGGCTGTGTGTGTGTGTGTGTGTGTGTGTGTCAGAGTGAAAGGAAAGTAAAAGTGTGTGTTTCAGTCAGTACAACACAGTACAGATCTGCGTCTGATCACCCTGACGTGAAGTAAAGAGGCTGTCTTAACTAAGCTCCGTCTCCTCGCACCGAACCTGCAACTAATCCATGCAAAGGCACTCAGACTCAGTGAATGTCAGCAATGCGCACAACGCTGAGTACAAACACACCGAGTACAAAACACACAGACGGATTAGATTAACTAGAGAAAAGCACACAAAAGACACACACACACAAACACAGACAGACAGACAAACAGAGAGATACAGACACAAACAGTCTCACACGCATACACATACACACACACACACACACACACACAGAGGTAGCAGAAACAGAGACACATCGGCATGCTCTCACACACAAACACACACACACACACACACACACACACACACACACACACACACACACTGCTGGATAGGTACACACACACATTCCGCTGGAATGAGTTCACTGATCAAATAGTATTTAAATATTCGTAACATTTATAGTTACAAATCCACCTTTAAATGTAAGTGAAATTTTCGATTCAGTTTAGATTTTGATTCTGGACCTTTAACCATGTTAAAGTGTGAGGTGAGATTTCTACAGTCTACATGATCTTTCCCGTAAAGCCACTTCTTTCTTCTGATTTGCTCCGGAACATTCTGTCGGTTCACCAAACAAATCATGATATTTAAAGACTCACTGTCTGCCTTTAGAAATAAAAGAAGTTAAAAGAAAAAAAGAAAAGAAGAAGATGAAAATCAACGAGGATGAAACTCATGGATCCTAATTAATGAATTCATTACGTGTTTTTATATTAACTTGTGAAGAGTATCCATCCATCCATTATCTATACCGCTTTATCCGTCTGGGTTGTGGGGAAGCTGGAGCCAATCCCAGCATCTTGGGGCGAGAGGCGGGGTACACCCTGGGCAGGTCCTTGTGAAGAGTATTTCAAACAAAAAATATGTAAAACATATCCAAATAAATATTTACAGTAATAAAAATGACATTTTTGGGTCGGTTTGAAAGAACTGTGACACACACTGAGCTACCCGCCATTCCCTGACAAAGCATGTGCACACACACATGACACACAAACGCACTTCCATTATGGGGGAAATTGCTTTCGTTCTCTCACTAACAACCACGGCTCATTAGCCGATGCGCTTAAGGCCAGAGAGAATCTGAAGAAAGGAAAAGAGGCAGAATCACAGCTGTATGAGGAACAGCTGATGACCTACTAAACACCGAACTGCCTTTCATGAGTATTTTATGATTCTTTACTGATTTATATAATTGGGTCAACACTGAGTATGCACTATTACTTCAATCGGGGTGATAAGTAGAGAATAAAACAACACGATATGCGATTATAGGGAAATAATCAACGATAAGCGATGTTGCGTCACCACTACAGAGTCATGAAGTCCTATACGTCCTATAGAGCTTTATTCCTCTTATATCACAGGGGTCTGCCAAAGCTTTCCCCCATTTTTCTCCCCATTTAATCATGAAAATAGACATAAATATCCTGTCACGATTCTCAAGGGAAGGTCACTTCATCTGGGGAGAAGATGGACATTTCAGCAAGACCCCTAACATACAGCCAAAACTCAGGAAGGTGTTGCATGGCTTAGCCAATCTCCTGACTTGAATCCGACAGGAAAGTTATGGATGATTTTTTTTAGAGCACTCTCGTAACCTTAGGGAACTGAAGCCACAATGCTACAAAAAGCTAATTACTTTTTACTGTACGGGTCTCGAAGCTGTAATTGGAAATCAGTCGTGGTGTCAAAAACAGTCATTCATTCTGGTGCTTCAGATCAACGTGTTTACACTGCAGAAACACGGTGAGCTTTTTCCTAAAACACGAAAACGCAGCTCACAAAACTCACAACCCTCAGAAGGTACACCTGATGACGCATTTACACATCAGATCAGGAGTTTTTTCCAAACGTCAACATTAAGTTCTAAAGCTGGACATGACTATAAATATACAGTGATGTTAATTCAGCAATATCAAACGCTTTCTCCATACACACACACACACACACACACACGCAATAAAGCAAAATATACTGTACATAAACACATGCAACCAAGCAGCATGTTGAACATTTTAGACACAGGGAGGAAAAACGCAGACAAAGACACATGCTAATTACATAAAGCATGAAGCTGTACAAAAAATTGCTGTGAAATAATTTTACTGTACGTTTCGAAAGTTGGTCTATAGTTCCTAATCCTTAAGAAATTCAGAAATCAGTGTTCGTGATGATTGGGGAGGTGAGTCTGATTTCCTTACTGTATCACTATAAAAACCTGACAATTACTAACACAGGAGAGCCTTTAAACAGACACTTCCTGCTCTCAAGAGGAGAGGTGATTAAAGAGGGCTGGATTTTATAACAGGGCCATTCATGAGGTTAGGAACAATTTCATGGGTAGGAAGAAATGATTTATTGTTTCAGCAGAGCAACACAATATGATGGTTAAATCTCCTATCTTTTTTTTTTTTTTTAAGAAAGAAAAGAACATCCATCCATTATCTATACCGCTTTTTTCAGCTTCTGGGTCACAGGGAAGCTGGAGCCAATCCCAGCATCTTCACACCTATGGGCAATTTAGAGTAGCCAGTTGACCTAATCTGCATGTCTTTGGACTGTGGGAGAAAACCCACGCATGCAGGGGGAAACTCCGCACAGAAAGGCACTCTGGGTGAACCAGGGATCGAACCCAGGACCTTCTTGCTGAAAGGCGACAGTGCTAACCACTGCACCACCGTGCTGCCCCGAAAAAGACCACTTGAGTGCAAGTGCTTTTTATAAAATGGAAAAAAGGTGTTTATGTTGCATGGTGCACAATGATAGGATACACTGAGGATGGAAAGGCAAGAAATTAAAAGATACAACATTTCCCAGAAATAAATCTGATCACGCATATTTGCCTACAGTGTTTAATATTTGTATAATTGGATTAGGTTTATGAAGTAAAGCGGTGTTGTGATTTATAAGCGGAGGGGGCGTGTCTTTACACTGGTTGCAGAAAAAGTTTGTTAGGAAAAAAAACTGTATTAGTATAGAAAACTAATTCAGGTTAAAGCACCAGCGGCAACACGTTGCAGAAATGCCTCGTCTTTGCTTTGCTTTGCTTTGCTTTGCTTTGCATTCATGCAGATGTGCAAAACCGCACATCTGCACTACAAGTTGTGCGTGTGAGCTAACGCGCGAGCGAGGAGGACTCACTTGAAGGTGAGCACGCAGAGCGGACGGTAAGACTTGTGGCTCGTGTTGTCGGCCATCCTTTTGCCCCAGAAGTCGTCGGTGAAGATGCTGCGCAGGCTGGAGCCGGGCCTCACGTCCGGGTTGTTCACGATGGCCCACACGTCGTCGTGCACGAACTCCCCCCATAGCGAGTTGGAGTAGCAGAGCGCGCACGCGGCGAGCAGCGCGCTGTGATAAGCGAGCAGCGCGGAGAGGAAGAGCGGCGGCCGCTTCTCAGCTCCTGACCCGCGGCTGCTCCTGCTGCTGCTCCCGCTCCCGCTCCCGGTCCCGGTCATGTCGCTCCTCTCCACACACAGCGCCCACAACACTCACACCGTAAACATGCACCTACTGCCATCTCTTTCCTGGGACTCACACACCCGGGATGCGTAAAAACACTGAGGAGAGGAGAACCGTGTCGAGGTAGAAAAAGCCAGAATTCCGCCTCTTTGCGCATGCGCAGTGGTGATTGGCTTCACGACTCACTTCGTACTGATTCGATTCTTCTCAACTGATCGAATCGGATTCATTATGTTGATTCACTGATTCACCGCGCAAAATGTATGGATAGCTCCTTTAAATGCCACTATGTAGGGAAACTATTAGCAGAAACGGAGTATATATTCCATAATATGCTGAAGTATGTTTTCATTAATGTATAATTACCTGTAACTATGAATCATTGTGTTTGTAAGCTTAGAATGAGCCCTTTATATCTGCACAGGGAGCGGGTCCACCTCTAAGGAGCCGCCATGTTGCGTCGCTACAGTAGCCCAGAATGGACAAACCTCTAGAGAGAACCTTCTCGGTTTTACATGCGGTAGCATAAATGCGCGAAGAAGCATCAGAAGGATGATGATGAAGAAGAAGAAAGGAAAACAAGGAAGAAGAAAGTAGAAGAATCAGTGTTTGCTGGGGCTGATTAACTGGAGGATCATACACATTAGTTAGCACAGAAAACATTTGTATTAATGTGTTCATTTTAATACATTATTGTTTTTGTAGTAACAGCTCATACATGGAGTCTGTTCCCAATAATCGAAGACTAATAATGAACAGACTTTTTTTTTTTTTTTAAACACGTTGTTTAAGAGAACACCACCTATAATCATTGATGTTGTGATATTTTGTCATTATTAGGTGCATTATTATTATTATTTATTTTTTTTTTATACAACAGCACAGATGACAGCAGCACTGAGAGTAGCACCGGCTGCAAGTCACAGGTTTATTACGGTAAGTCAAATGAAGACCTTACATTTTTAATTTTGCATTGTATGCTGCAAGTAGGTGTCACAAAAGTGTATCATTTTTCTATATGATCTGTTTCATTCAGCGTACGTTTTCCAGCACTTCATGTGTGTCTAGATTCCTCAGAAAAAAATTTGATTCAACTATGTTTCACTTTTAAGGTATATGTATGGTGGATGAGCTACGTAGAGTAAATGGATTAAAAACATGTAATCATTGACATGGTGAAGTTGTCTGTACGGAGATGCGTACTGAGCATTTATGGAAGGAGTCTCCAGTGTCAGCGCTTTGTAACAGTCAGAGGTAAAACTATAACTTGTTTTTTAGACGTTCCATAAAATTCAACGTGATTATAAACTGATGAAAGTACATTGTGTTGTTCATTAATAAATTAAAATGTGTAATCATGGCATATTGAGGTATAAAAACATTTCTGAGGTGCTGTTATTTACAATTCATTCTCAACTGATCTCTTACTCAAAATCCTCAGTTTTAAGATTTAAAACTTGGTTTTGATTAGAAAGAAAAAATCCGGCCACTGTTGTAGTTTGTACAGTTAACATAAAGTACACAATGTGTCTCAAAATTGAGTGTTGTCCCTCTTGCAAGCTGACAACACCGAATTTAAAAAAGAAAAAAAAAAAAAAGAACAATGTACCCCAGAAAGGCACTTCACATTCTTCAGCGATATTGAAAACCAGCCGCTGTGTATTGTCAGTGTGACAGATGTGATAATAACAGACGACAAAGTAAAGATTGAACAGAGCTTTCCGTTGCTAAGCAACCTGGTTCATGGCATGCCTTTATATGAAAATCTTAAAGATCACATTCAGAATAACGACACAGAGGCGATGTAGTGTCAGACTCAGTTTTATGACTTAAGTTAATTCTCAAAATGTACTAATACAAAATAAAACAAAGTCGGACATACAAACATGTGACAAATATAAAGCACAGTCTTCTCAGTATGTATATCACAAGCTAGAGACAAACATACCTTCAAAACACTGACGCCACACACTACCTGCACGTGTGTGTCGGTCTGCCTTCTTATAGCAAAACACCTCGCAAAACACTCAATGCTCAGTGTGTCACAGCTGACGGAGGGGAAGTGACGAAGTCCAGCAAATAATACAGATAGTGTTTAAGTGCTCATACACACGATTGTCACCCATACTGCTCGCTCTAACTCTCTCACACACACACTCACACACACAGTACTAGTGAGACAGGCTGTGTTAGGACAAGGCCTCTCTCTTATCCAAGTGCGTCAGTGGTCCTGCTGGGGTTCTGGATCTGTAGAGCCACTTTTAAGCCCTGGCTGAAAGGACTCTTGAAGCTCGGCTCGAAGGTGTTGCGTTGACTGTGTCCTTCTAAAGTCAGGACGCTGGTTCTCGAGTTAAAACGGTTGCAGATCCAAAACCCACAATCGTGTCTTCGTCCAAGCGTTCTGGTTCCTCCTACACAGAACAGTTCTCTGAGAGAGGAAGGAAAAAAAAAAAATGATCAAAAAGCGTGAGCTTAAACAATATCCACCAGGAACACTTATATAACTGTGTCATGTGGAAACACTCACAAAAGAGCCTTCACACAAATTCTTAACACTTAACCTCATTTCTGCTGTTCACCACCTCTCAGGGTTTGTCGCAATGTTCGTGTTTCTCAATCTGCGTTTCCCTAACCCACAGAAGTTCAGCGGAATCCTTTCCCTATATTGAATAATTTCTTCATGATTTGTGAATACACCTGAGGAAGATGTCACCATAACTAGGGCCAATTTCCGCAATGCAGGATTCAACCGCCTGAATGCGCCTCCTTTACCAAACGTGTATTAGAACCTACGGTGGCCGTCAGGTGCCTGTTGCATACTTCCAAGTACTTACACTCACACTCCCTTGCTTTTTCCATGCAAAATAAGAAGTACACACTGATTCCTCTTCTTTCTCCTTCTTTGTCTTCTTTACTGTGCTTCCATCCGGATTCATGCTGCCACTTGTAAAAATGTGAAACGTGGAACCTGCTCTAGAGGTTTGTTTGTTCTGGGCTACTGTAATGCCGCATCGTGGAGGCTCCATAGTGATGGACCCGCTCCCTAAGTAGATATAAAGGACTCATTCTAAGCTTACAAAAACACGATTCGTAGTTACACTAATGAAAACATGCTTATGAATACTATATTCCATTTCTGCTAATAGATAACCCCGAAATCCTACATAGTGCACCTTTAACAGCTAATGTGCTAATTAGCTCCGTAATTAGCTAGTATATACTTGGCATCCATATTTCCCTGTTACCTAGCAACAGTGCTTTGGCGACTTTGGCTTTTTGGCGACCGTCACTCAAGCAGTAAATATATCGTGTGTTCTCTTCCTCATGTGGAAAAAAACAAATAGGTTTAGGTTCATTGTCCGTACGTCCCCGGTTGCCTAGCAACAATGTTCTCACGACCGCTTGGGCAGCGAGCATATTGCGTGTTCTCTCTGAACGTAGTACTAGCCTCGTTAGGAAACACGTCATTTAAAAATGTTGTTGCAAGAAACGAATTCCTCTGCTGTTTTGAAACTGTATATGCACTTTTGAAATTAAATGACTATTGTCATGAAAAACCTGAATTTTACTTAAGGAATAAAACACTATTTAAAGCAACAAAATCCAGATTTACAAAATTTGAATCCGAATATCATTATTGACTTTTCGGCATGTTTGCAGTGCTCCTGTAGAGACTGTTTTAGAGACAGGAGGTGCTCACCACAGGCCTTTTCCTGCTGCGTTCCTCCTCTGCTGGGCCAGACTGTAGATCTCCTGCAGCTGCTTCTTCTGTTCGTCGCTCAGAGACTGTGTTAGCATCTGATACCAGCCTGCGTCTGAACTCTGAACGCCTGCAACACACAACGCTGTTACTGAATGAAGTGAGAGAGAAAAAGCCCTACCCCTATTCAGAGTGCATTAGTTTACATGAGGAGGTTAAGTGATGCAATCATTATTGGAGTGTCTCTGGGACTGTTGTCTGTATCTGTTGTGTGCATACACACATCTGTGAAGATTACACTGGAACAATCTCAGCAATGATTTGGAGGATCTGGTGGCCATGCACATCTTGATAATACACATGCGTTTGGTGAATGAGTCTGGTATACTGGTAAAAGTACGTACGAAGCAAGGAGGCGGAAAAGAACTGATACTCGTCTTCTCCGTTGTCGTAGTCCAGCGGTGTGCTGTACTCCTCCAGCGCTGTGCCCTCCAGACCATCCTCATCCCAGTAATCTTCGTCGTCATCGTCGTCTTCATCGTCGTTGCCATTGCCACTGGGAGCGCTGGACGGCTGTATGCTGGACATCTTTTCTCCTGCTTCATCCTCATCACTGGGAATCTCCTCTGGAAAAAAAAATGAACATCCTGGCTCAAGTCTTACAGATGGAAATATAGAATTTTTTTTGGTTTTCAAAACAAGAAATGATATATGGCATTGTTGAGTGCAGACGTCTACCAAGGCCACATGTCATATCTTGCATATGTGATTCCGTGGATCTGCCCCATGACTCAGATTTGCTCCAAAATTTCCTGGGTTCTTCCTTGGCCCATGCTACACCCTGCCACCAAGTTTCATGGAAATCGGTTTGGTAGGTTTTATGCAATCCTGCTTAAAGTCAGTCAGCATAAACCTTCTTGGCCGAGGTAGCTAAGACAAATATAACTAACATTCTAACTGTGAAATTGCTTCTGACAGACCTAATGACCAACAGCCAACAAGAATCAAACTTACAACAGGTCAATAAAACAAACAGCAGGTTAATGTTCAGACAAGGCGCTTAACCTAATCTACTGAACGCACTAATGCATAGCTCCAGACTCGGCGGCCAAACCATGTGACTAACCTAACGCACTACACGAGCTGAATGTGTAGGATTTGTTTCGTGTGTGTTCGTCACGTGGGAACAAGGTGACGTGAAGCCCCGCGCTAAAGACAGAAAGCATGGATTAGATAACATTCTTATGTGAGACTCACCGTTCTCGTCCTCCTCAGTGCCCTGTGTTCTGGAGAATTGCTCAGGCTTGTTGAGCACTCGCGAGGCATAGATATGCTTGAGGCCCAGGAACAGGAGCAGGATAGAGGGAATGATCTGACCTGCCACGCCTTCTAAAACCGCCGGCCGGCTGGACAAGTCCATCAGCAGACTCAGGCCGATGATGCACATCTTACGGTCATGTAGCCTGCACAGCATGACGACATTATAGACACACACCATAAAACATCTAAAGGTCAGTGTTGGAGGCTGTCTAGAAAAAAACCAAATGATTTGAAAGACAGTTATGGCCAGTGGATTTCCCCAGACCAATTTCAATTTTATTTGTGTAGTGCTTTTAACAACAGACATGGTCACAAAGCAGCAGACCACCACGCACACAATCTGAATCAGCGGGTATAGAACAGGTAATCATTAGAAAGCTTTTGCGTCAAACAGTGCGATTTTAGGAGCATACCCTAGGAAGAACTCCGTGTCATTCATCCACTGGTTGACGAACTGGGCGGTGATTGGCTCGGCGCTGTGGGCGAAGCGCATGTTCTCCAGAGTGTGCATCAGCAGTGAAGGACTGTAGTACAGAGCGGCGATGCCCACCTGCAGGCACATGGTGCGCAGCTCTGTGGACTTCACACCACGCGTCAGCCGCTCCAACACCGCTTCCACAAACAGTGGGAGACACTGAGAAACAAGAAGTAGTGTGGAATGGCTTACAGTGGGTGCAGAATAATTCTTATGTGTTTCCATTGGAAACTTGGACACAAACTTAATAGTGCATACGTCATCATCTACAGTGGCTTACTTTGTGATTTATAACAGAGTACTTATTATTAGTAGTAGTAGTTAGTAATAATTATTTCCATCCTGATCTGAGCCGCCACACTGCTGACCTGGTCAATGCCCCGACCCCGGCACTGTAAGATGATGACCTCCAGCAGCTTGGCGGCGTGGCACTCTGCATCCTCCCCTGCGTCACTCGTTAGGACCTGGTTAAAAACACATTGGTGCCAACACACTGAAAACCACTTTATGGTTTAAAGGAGGAGTTTGTAAATATTAACAGTCCTCTGCTGCGTAAGAGGTGAACAGTGACAAAAGTAAAAACATCAACAGCTTTTATCTTCCCAATCAAACAGTCCCACTACAGCGGAGCTTATTTCAGAGCCAGAAGAATCTATTCGGATCCAAGGCAATAACGCCTCTGTTTTCAAAGGGACTGTTAAAATTTCACATCAGAAGAATTTAAGTCTTTGCCCTTCAGGTCTCCTTTTCTATTTTCCTCCTTTTATTGCCATTAACTATCATTATAAAGGTGAAATGTGAAATGAATTAGGGAGGCTGAATTAGTGCAGAAAATAAAGTTCTACTCGACGACGGATTATCTGGACAGAAGGCCTGGGGGAAAGAAAACACTTTTAATTTCATACATTACTAAGCCTGCCCAAGACCCCTGCATAATTCTAGAAATATTACTGCAATACAAACTGAATCTTATAAGAGCAGTAATAATAATAACAACAATAACAATAATTCACAGAACACCCACATCATCAGAGATAAGAAAGTTATTCCATCCCTCCACTTCAACAAACGGCTTGAAGAGATAATCAAGTACGAAATATCAGAACACTCCTCATTCAGCACACATACCAACTTGTCAGACTCACAAACTGACATCGACATCAACATCAACTACACCATCAACACTCTCACACAAAGACATCCACACAGCATTCGTCACTCAAATCATCAAATCACTCATTCCCAGCAAACTTCTCAAAACAACCCCACCCACACTGGCTGAAGAAACGTCTCTCACACGCAGAACCCACACCATCTCGGTGGCCTTCTCGATGATTACAAAAACCGGATCCACCCAGGCACCTGCAGATTCTGCCATACCAAACATTGTCCAAACCTTCATACTCTCCGCCAGCAACTCTCCATCAACACAACAGCACTATGGACTGACGCAACAAACGGAGCGAAATACCTCAAAGCCCGCAGACTTCTATAAAGTTATATTCACTAGAAGTCAGGGGCAACAACAACACAATAATAATAATAACAACTAAAATAAAAAAATAAAAACTATTTAGTTACTGTAGACAGCCAGCTCACCTTTTTGCACATGGTGTAAATGACCTCCATGTGTTTGGGATTGGAGAGAAGTGTGTCTGTGTCCACAGTTACATAATTGTGTAGGAGAGGCATCATATCTGCAGGAATACAACAAATTAATCGTAGTCAACATCATCATCATCATCGTCTCTCTTAAATAGTTAACATAATTAAAGGGGGAGTCATCAATTCTGGAGAAAGATCGCAGATATTTGACATTGTTGAACAGCCAAACAAATACACACCTCCTGTCAGTGTTCCTTCAGAAGCTCCGCCCCATATTCACCACACTAACAACAATACCCCATCTCCCCCCAATCCCCTTCCCTCTCTCTGGTGAATGAGCATGAATGCCCCCTGTTGCTGATTGGCTGGAACAGTGTTGTGTGGCTTGCTCTGAGCCACTTTATTTGTTTCCCGTTTACAGAGCCGGGGCTGTAGATTTTGTTTTCTGCACACACACAGACAGCTAGCAGACGGAGAGGAGATATTTGCTGAATCCGACAAAAGGTATATTGGATTAGAATCGAGGACTGCACCTTTAATCTCATATACGGATTTAAAGTAGAGCCCATGATCACCTAGACCACCACATTCAGAGAGAAAGCATCGGCTCCGTTGTTTCTACCAGGACAGACCTGTGAAGTAGTCGAAGCAGTCGTGCTGGAAGACATCGTAAAGCACGCCCAGCAGCTGCCACATCTGAGGGGAGATGGTCTGGCAGGTGAGACCAAACGCCAGCGAGAGAATCTCCTCATAGAACTCTGTGACACCCAGACACACACGGACACACACGCCTGTTGCAGTAATATATAAGGCTATGCTCACTTCATATCCAATATTATATTTTATAATTGTGTACTAAATATGTTTATTTTATTGTCATAAAATCCAGTTATCTATCTACCTAGTATGCACACAAGCCTTCAAAAAAAAAGAAAGCGTGTGAAGGGCCCCATCGTGTGGCCAAACATATTACAGCTCTATTTCCTACACAAGAAAAGCAACTCCACACACACACACCTGCCATACCTATGATGGGCTTCTGGAGCACAAGGCCGATCACCTGCAGGCAGATGCCCTCTAGCTGCTGAGTGATCTATGATGGAAAACGCGGAGATTCATGTATTGTGCTGATATTTTCCATGTGTTTGAATGGTAACGTGACCGGATGTGTGCGTAGGTCCCGACCTCTTTGTGATCCTCCATGACAGTGAGGATGGTGTCTATGGTGCTGAGGATGCCCAGTGCCATCACGGTCTTATCTTCACTCTCCTCGTACTCCTCACTCTGCAGAACCTTACTGAAGATCTCCGCCTACACAGAAGAGAGCCTGCGCTTATTCTCCTAACATGTAGCTTTCATTCTGTCCATCGGTCTAGTTAGTATTCACACACTGATGACGGTGTACGATATTAATATGCATGAAATTGTGTTGGAGTAAAACCTTTGTGCTGTATATTATCGGGACATTACATTATAAACACTTGAGGGGTTCACTGATTCTTGATGGTCATGTGATTATTGCAAATGTAATTCTGAACATACAGTGCATCCGGAAAGTATTCACAGCGCATCACTTTTTCCACATTTTGTTATGTTACAGCCTTATTCCAA
>JAQQZR010000004.1:4247362-4258819 GCA_030068235.1 Notoglanidium macrostoma | reverse complement strand
TTTTGGAATAAGGCTGTAACATAACAAAATGTGGAAAAAGTGATGCGCTGTGAATACTTTCCGGATGCACTGTAAAACGTAAACAAGGAATAAATCTTCTAAGTGACTGAAAATTGGTGTTTATTGGTGTGCTTTTTTTATTTTAAGCTATGTGTCTGTATATGTGAGACAAACAGGAATAAACAGGAACCATACCAGGTTCTGGGTCATGTCCACAGCGATCACTGCTACTTCCTGATTGTATTCGCAGATCATCTTCTGGATGACGCTCGTGAGGTCGTCGTTCTCCGTCTCTTTGATGACGTGCAGCAGCTCCTGCATCACGGGTCTGATGAAGGGCCTGATGTAGATCTTAGCTACATATACACACACACAAAACATGTTTTAAGTTAGTTAGTTCAACAAGCTAGTTCCTGCTATCACTTACAGTAGCTATAAACAGTTGTTCCCTCATCAGCCTCTCTTTATCTGTCCTGAAGACACAAAGTTACAGCTTTTCTTCGGACTGTCCTAAAGTACCGACGCTGGAGACACTTCCAAAACCGGTAAATAAATGTCTCCCTACAGAAAACTACTTCATATCAATAACTGTACGTTTTCCCTTGTTAAATAACAAGAAGTTTAGTATTAGCTTTAGAGTACGTGGGGCATCGGCCATACAAGTCCAAGTGAATGCACTGTTACTATAGAAACGATAGTATTAGAAGGTGAGCATTAATCTCTCTTGAAATTGGCTTCACTCAGTCATTGTCGCTCTTTTACTGTTTTTATAAGAGTGAAAGGAGACAGTGCGCCATATGCTCACCTGACACCTGTACTACAGGACTGAACATAGATTTGCATAGAATCATTAAGCACAAGCTGAGTGTGTGTGAGACTGACCTTGCTCCTGGTTGCTGACCAGAGTCTGCAGAGCGATGGCCGCCTCCACTTTCACAGGCATCTCCTGATCATTGATGAGGTCCTGTTTGACGAGTTCCACCGCGTTCCTCAGGACCAGCTCATTGTGGAACTTCAGCAGGCTGAAGCAGTGCAGAACCCAACAGGACTACACAGAGCAGAACCGTAACCGTAAAACACACAGTACAGCCACCCAATTATCAAGCCATCTTTTCATCCTATTATCCATCCTTCCATCCATCCAATTACCCACCCACCTATCCATTTATTTAACTATTCATAGTTTTAATTTAATTATCTATCCATCCTTCCAATAATCAAGCCATCTTTTCATTATATTAAACATCCATCCATCCATCCAACCATCCAATTATCCCTCTATCCCTTTAATCCAATTATTTATCCATCCATCCAACCATCCAATTGCCCACCCAGTTATTTATCCATCCATTCATATTTTTAATCCAATTATCCATTCATCCATCCAATTATCAAGCTATATTTTCATCCTACTATCCATTCATCCAATAAGCAATCCATCCCTTTAATCCACTTATCCAATTATCCATTAATCCCTACACCATTATCCAACTATCCATCCATTCATATGTTTAATCCAATTATCCATTTATTCATCCAATTATCCACCCAGTCCTCCATCCATCCCTTTAACCTAATTATACATCTGTTCATCCAATCATCCCTCTGTTCATCTGACCATCCAATTATCCATCCATTCATCATCCTCCCATTCAATAACCTTTCCTCCTATCAATCCAATTATCCACCCACTCAGGTATTCATCCATTCAATTATACAGCCAATTATCCATCATTCCAATTATCCATCCAGCTGATCATCCATCCATTCAGTTATTAATCTATCCATACATTAATCAAATTATCCTTCCATCCATTTATCTATTCAGTTATACTGTACATCCATAATCCATTTAATTATCCATTCATCCATCTATATATTCATCCATTCAATTATTCATCCATCCATAGTCCAACCATCAGTTCAATTATCCATCCATCCATCCGTCCCAGACATGTTGCCCCTCACCCTGGCGCGCAGGTAGCCCAGGTTGGAGTTAAGTAGCGGAAACACATAGTTCTGTAACACGAGCTCCATCTGATCTCTGTATATTTGCTTCTACAGAACAAAAAAGAAAAAAGAGGTCACGCTATTAAAGGAGCAAACACAATTCAACAGAGCCACCAAACTTTTACAAACCTTTAACAACGGATCAGCTAAAGCGCCGATGACGTGCAGCGCCCCGTCTGTCCTGCGGGGGTCAGCGCTGGGGTTCATCAAAATCTGATGGCAGAACTCCATCATCTTAGGAAGAACCTGATCCAGTGAGACAAAGATATGATCGAGACAAAATACACGGGCGCACAAAGCCAATACATAAACAAGCATACACAAATAAAGGAATCTGAAACTAGTAGCCACCTCTTTCCTCTTTCTGGATGCTTTGCACAGCAGAGTCTGAGCCGCAGTGGCGGGAAACACGTGGTCATCATACATATCTACAGCGGCAAAGCAACAGCAAGTCAGCGTACACACACAGAGATCATTCAACACAACAAGCTGTTCAAATTATTTCTAAAGACCGCAACACAAGAAAACCTGCAAGCCTGACAGCACAGCTTGTGATCACTGAGGATGTTGCGAGACAGAAATAAGACAATGACAGAAGAACAGAGATGGAAAAAAATCCTCAAGAGAACCAAAAGGACTAACTGAATTTCATGCGGATGTACTCGTATGGATCTTCCTGCCACAGCTTCTCATCTTCGTCCTTATAACACATCAGCGGGAACACCACCTCCTGAGTTATAGTCTGGGGAAAAGAAGACAAGAGAACTCAATCAAGACTTTAAATCACAAAGATAAGGTTTACTGACAGCAACATGAAGAATTCACTTTCCCCTTGGATGGCTATTTATGACTATGTACATATTCGGATCAGAATTTTAAACGCTAAATTCACAATTCTCTCTCAGTACTGATTCAAGGAGAATAACACATGAGCTTTAATACTGATGCCATGAAATAAGCTCTAAGATTTGAGCTGATATACAAATTGTAGTCGACCCAGAAACATTTGCCCAAAGAATCTAGCTGGCTATCTTTTGTAACATGACTGAGGAAGAAAATTAGGATTGTTATGGTATATTTTGCCTACAGTTAAATAGATACCTGGGAATGTGGTGATGTAAATCTGCATACCTGTGGCAAATCTATACAACAGCACATCCTGAAGCGTTTTACGCCACTTATATAAGACTTTCCAGCTCTATTCGTTTTAATCATTAAAAGAACATTACACTTTTTGTACTTGGCGTCCCTGATTCTGACCTGAATGTGCGGCTTCATCTGTTTCCACGTGATGGAGTGTGAGATGCCCCGTGTCAGGTAGTTGAGAGCTTGCTGTAACACACGTGGACTCACAAACTGCTTCTGCCTGTGCTGGTCGATCACCTTTAACAAGACCTGGAATGCACACAATTCATATGAGATAATATATAGGTGTCCTGCATTAAAAAAAAAAAAATGTTAGTTGAGTTTGTTTAAACTTTTATTTAATGCCTACGAAAATAAAATAACACTAAAAATCATGAAAAAAAAAAAAAAAAAAACCTAAAACGAGGTCAAAAAAAACAACAACAAAAAAAACCCCCAAAATGATATCTCACAAAAGTGTACTGAGACATAACTGATCACAGTATCAATATTATAGTATAATGTTGCCCGGCCATAATATACACACACTCGCATTGCGTCAAATAAGTCCTGATGTTAATTAATAGCTAATTCATCACAATTATTTTCTTTTCCATCTTCCTGAACTCTGATTTGAGAAGCAGTGGCCGTCACATCCTGTCTCCTACTGGCCATTCCATCTATTTAATAGACGATGGAGAGTAATGTAAACGCGTGTAAAGCGTGCGTCTTGTCTGTTCATGGATTTCAGTGTCTTAGCATGACAATTGCATAGCGAGTGTGCATTTAGAGATAACAGATGCAACATTTACCTGTTGAATCCCAACAGCATACGTCTTTAGGAAGAAATCTGCAAACTCGTAGTACTCCTTCGTCACGTTGCCCGGGCTCCCGTACCTACGGACGGGATGAACAAGAAAACACAAAGCTGCAGACAGGATCTGAGACGTTATACATGAGAATACGGTAAGTTTAGGTCACCTCTCAAACATCCTGGTGATAATATGCAGAGCCCATTTCTTACACTTCCACCACACTAACTCTGGCCGATCGTCTTCGTCCACCTCCAGAGTCTCCTACGGATCAGAGACAGACCTGCTGTGAGGCTGTCCAATGATGATTATTCCTTTTATCTTGGAATACACACACAACTTACATTAGGGACGTCCCGATCCACAACCGCTCTCAGGATCTCCATCCACTGGGTCATGACTGTGTTACTGAGCAGCTGGAGAGGCAAGGAATACTACACACACACAAGGACGTGAAGTAAGTAATACTGAAAAATAAATGAATTGCACGTGGAGGCGATTGAAAAAGAATCAATGACAACACTACAATATCGATTATTACATTCTAACAGCATATCCTATTGAGCGTTATTCCTCTTATACCACAGCAATTTGCAACAATTATTATTTTCATTCATTAAAGAACATCACATTGTTCATTTTATGCATTTAAAATGTATACATTTAAAGGCTGTGGAAAAGTCTGTGCAACTAGTTAGTTCCGATATCACTTATACTAGAACAGCGGCCTCTTTTTTTTATCTTCATTGAAGTTAATAAGGCAAAAAAAGGCAGTTTGTCATGTTACAGAGAAACTGCAAAGCTTAACGTCCTCCATTCTGCTCCAGTCAAAGTTACAGCTTTACCGCTACAAAGCACTGACACTGGAGACTCCTTCCAAATACGTGAGCCGTCATATCAAGTCAGGTATTAAATCACTCAGGTTAGCTTTGCGCTATGGCCAGTACTGTGTGATAGGTGAAATCATTCAAATCTTCAATTTTTGCAAAAATCGGTTGATAAACACCTTATCTTAACGGAATTGAGCAATTTTAATCCTAAACATTGTTTTAAAGCACTTTAATGAACACTATCCAAGCTGCTTACTCCAGTTTTGACAGAAAATTATGCATTTTTTTTGCTATAAATCGCTCTGCTGGTGAACTTTCTTTAAAATTGTTAGGGATCGCGGGGAAATCCTGGGGTCAAGATGAGTCCGAGGATTCCCACTTTCATATCACGTCACGGACTCCTCATTTAAATATTCTAAAAATAAGATTCCGACTGAGTTTTCCGAATGGAATTCTGTCCGATCAGATTCGAGAATTCCCCGGCGCTGTGCTGCACGCTAACCTGCACGAGTGCATGGAATATCTTCAGGATCTGTTTCTGGATGAGGACAGAGAACACCGTGGCGTCAGGCAGCAGCTGAGCGATGAGCTGCTGGATCCGGGGCAGGAAGAGCTGCATAGCAGCCAGCAGGGGCACCCTCTCCTCCGTCTTCCTAAACCTGCGAATAACCACCACGTCACTCTGCAACAGCCACTGCACACACGGACACTGAGCCACAATACTCTGCTCACGTGTATCTGCTCTCTGTACTGTATATTCTGCAGTTCCGCTCCGTGTAAGGGAAATGAAGCACTCACTCGTAGCTTTTGACGAGCTGGTAGAGCGCCAGCAGACTCCCGTACCAGCTCCCGCTGTTCTGAGACTGCAGGTACAAGTTGATCTTATCCACGATGCCAGTCCAGCGGCCGGGGAAATCGTGCTTTATAATGGCCCGCAAGCAGACTGTGAGCTGGGCCCTGTTCATCAAAAACACACACAGATATTAGAACAGAGAAAGAGGCCCGTTTGTCACCGCTGTAAAAGCAACAGAAGACACTGGAGGTTACAGGTCTGAGAGCTTGGATTAGCAGATCAGTACAGAGGGAGTGTGGGGACGAGGGAGTGACTGACCGTATGGACTCTGGACACCGGATGATGGCCTCCACCATGTTCTCTCGAATCTGGCCGCGGTCATTCTCGTGGATGTTGAAGGGGAACACGACCTCGCCCAGAGACGGCTCGCGGTCCTGCCAGTACTGACTGACCATGTTCTTTAGGTAGATGGCAGCTGTGATGCACAAAGAGGTCAGCTTGAATCTATCTTCTCTTACCACTCATAGTAATAATAATAAGTCTGTTTTATGTTACTTTATTGTTCATATTTCTTATTTTACCACTCATACCATTTTTATTCAAAGTATAGCAAAGTAAAGTGTATTTTTTTTTTTTTTAATGAATTTCATTATTTACTACTACTAATAGTGTTTTTTCACATAACACATTCCTTACTAATAACATTATTATTTCTCTTTGGTGCAATTACAAAGCATTTCCTTTATGCCCTCTTGACGTTTTCTTTATTATTTTTTACAACCTACGAGTTATTTTTTCCCAATTAGGAAAGTCAGAACAACTTCCACTGTCCATGTTGTTATTTTTAATGATTTTCTACATTTATTCTCTGGATAAACAGTTTCAACAAACAAACAGCTCTGAATAAACGCATGTCATTTATGCCTTTATTCTCCTTTTAAATTACGTATCGATTTTCTAATCGATTCATAACAAAACATGCCTCCTACAAATGTACATAGATTTCACATCGTAATTTCCAGCAAATTACGTTTATTATTGTCCGGTTTTTTGTGGCGGAATCTCAAATGGAGTTCTAGGACACACTGTAGTGCACGACATATTAGTAATGTATGCGCTATAACTCCATTACATTATTCATACATAATGAGCAAAAACCATTTAAGATCCGGTCTAATAGGCACATGAACACCAGAATAGTTACGTTTTATGGATGGCAATAAAATGCATATGATTCACTGCCCTGATTCTGATTTAGAACAAAAAACAACTTGATTGATTTCGGAAAGAAATGGAAAATGAAGAAGAGTCATCAGGGAGCTGAAAGAGCCGATGGCTCTGTCTCACTGAAATGAGTCAAAATTCCCACCACAGCTGTGTGTGTGTGTGTGTGTGTGTGTGTGTCCTCACCTGCCTGCCGTACAGGAAACTCCACCTGCTCCGAAACGATGATCTGCAGCAGAGTCGGAGCAAAGTTGATGATCTTGTAGGACTGGGAAGGGAAAAAAAGGACCGACGTAACATTTCAGATATATTTAGGCTGAAAATACCTCATTTTGGTGGTCCAAACATAGAAGACGAACTCTTCAGTGTTTTCATCTCTTCCACATCAATAACGCATTACTAATGGTAATGGGAAAAAAGTACAGACTGCTGTCGCTGGAACCCTGTTCTCTCTAAACAGTACGACAAATCTAAAGGAACTGAAAATAAAATCTACAATGTAGGCAAAAATAAATGACACGCTCACGTTTCCTGTGCCATAAAATACATATTGCTTTCGGTGTGGGCCTCTGTTTGTCCTACATTTCCCCCAGAAGGCCTGTATTAATGCACAAAATGCATTCTTTAAGTCATCAAGCACATATCAATTATAGTTTATCTGAGGTCACATTAAACCTGCACAAGGGATATCCAGTTCAAAACCTCTCAGCGATCATAACCATCACAACTGCACGGAGGAGTCGCTTCTCTGACAAGTCCTTTAATGCCAGGATCAGACTACATTATAATTCTGTCTTTCATGAAGGTCATCATGTCACATTAATCAATCATAGTGCCATGAATTCTTGGTCAGGAGACTGGCAACACTACAGTTTGACGCTGACCACGTCCTCGCTTGTTGTTGCGGAGGAGGACAAGAAATTCTCTACAGAAGGACCATCAAGAACATGTCATAGGTGTTGTCTAACTAAACAAGGCGAGAAAATTCGGATATGTCCCAGAGGCCACATCGCTGCTCTACGATTATGTCACGTTGCA
This sequence comes from Notoglanidium macrostoma, assembly GCA_030068235.1. Classification (NCBI taxonomy): domain Eukaryota; kingdom Metazoa; phylum Chordata; class Actinopteri; order Siluriformes; family Auchenoglanididae; genus Notoglanidium; species Notoglanidium macrostoma. Next base: position 4,250,987 of record JAQQZR010000004.1, on the reverse strand, counting down.
AGCCCTGTTCCCGAAATTCACATTCAGGCCTGATGTGGGAAACTTGTCGACCATGACAAAATCATGAATCCTAAACTCCTGTAGTCTGATCCCAGCAGTACAAACATCATCGTTATTTTCTTGTTTTACATCTTAAACTCGGCCAGTGCTTAGCATTGTGTTTGGTAGGAGACGACAGAAAAGAGTGACAGCTCATAAGCTCACATCACTTCAGCCAGGATATATATTATCAGGAATTATTCCAGATGTGTAAAAAAAATGACTGATGTCCTGTATAAATCTGTTATATTTTACATCCAAGAGACTCTCCAGTAATAGCATGATTACATCACATTCCTTCACCTCCCCATGTAAAACTAATCCATTCCGAATAGGGCTGATGATGCACATACTGAACATTCTTTCATCACACTTCGTACTGTTTGTCTTTACCCTTCTACATCTGTATACTGTAAACATTTATAGTGCCACTATCTGGGGTGACTCAGAAAAGGACTGGTTCCTCTCAAGATTTCCTCCTCATGTCGTCTCAGTTAGTTTTTCCTTCGCCACTTGTTCTACATCCGGGTTTCTGTAACAATGCAACTATTGTTATAAACTGTTTGCTGTGAAAATAAAATGAAACTTAATCCAAGGCCTTCATCCAAAACAGTTCAGTACAGCCAAATCACCTGGTTTCTAACACACCAGGACTAGGTAACACACGTCACAGTGTTTTATCTGCTGTAAACTGTTTCATATTAGTTGCTCCAGGAAATCTACGTGTCATCTGCCGTGTTACTTATTTCTCATTTCTGTCATTTGATAGGATGCTAATGCTAGCGTGCAAAATGATAAAAGACTACTTAAACAGGGATTAGACGCAATGACCAACAATACAAGCATGAAGCACTGATGCAAAATAAAGGCTGAAGACTTTTATTCCCATTCCTTTGTTGCATCGTAGCTATAAGAATGACCAGGCTTCTTTGTTTACATGAGTTAGAAAGCCCAAATCAGGCCACTCGGCATACTGGTTAAAATAAGTTATTTATAAAGCACACACACCTGATTGAGCTCATTTTCAGCCGCTATTCTAAGGTTAGGGTCTATAGTTCCCTTTAAAGCCTGTATAATCCGATTGGGATCCATCGAGACCAGAACTACACAATAACCGCAACTTTTTGACAAACGGCTAGCTAATTTAGCTAGCTTGCTAACTGCACACATACGATGCGGTAGTCCTAAATTACAATACTCCCTATTAGATTCCAAAGTCCACTACACAGGGTGTACAATCCATTATTTAATACACTATGTAGTGCACAAATATAGGGACTAATACGCCGTTTGGCACCCAGTCCTAATTTCATAGTCAGTCCTGCCCCTTTTGCCGGTAAGCGTTGAGCCGTTGTCGCAAAACAACGAGAATGCGGACCGGTTTACGGCAGCTAATTAGTGCCATGGAAACATGCAGGCAGATATATACATGTGTGAATGGCAGCTTTAAATAATATGTAGCCAATTTAACTGGAAAGATGATGGTCGGTGGAAGTGTTTTCGCCTTGGTTGTGTTTGAGAGAGATGCTGCTTGCAGAAAAGTATGCATTATGAATTTACACCTTCATAAATTAAGCAAATATGGATTGTTTGTCTGAAAACGATTTATTTTAAGAAACTATCAATACCATATGTAAGTTTTATAGTTAAGACAAGCATTCGGGAACAAAACTGCATTTTCAGAGAAAGATAACGGTGAAAAAGCTCAACTGAATTCAATAGAAATGTAAATTGCAATATCACTTAAAAAAATTATGTCAAAATGTCATGTTCTGAATTAATGTCTGTGTACTTTATGATTTTTAATTATTAGTAGTTTGTAAGTTGTTTATATATTTTTATAAGTAAACAAACAAACACATACCTTTTTGTAATTAGCATTTGTGCAAATTTTATTGTAAATGTTAAACGCTAGATTCTGTTTAGTAACCTAAGGGTGAGGTGACGTAGTCATACGCGTTCTGTTTTTTGTGCTGTCTGTCCCTTGTGCCTTGCCGTAGTGTTGTTACTGAAAACTGTCATGGCGGTGTGCTAGTGTCTTTTTTGCAGATTTATATATGTATGTATAATCTTAGTGACACATGAATGCAAAATGATTGTTTTAAGAAATTCCAACTTTAGTCAGTAAACATGTATTTACAGTTTTTAACGTTATGTATTTTACACTTATTAACGTGTGTTTCACGTGAGGTGCAGTGTAACTTGCTAGCTGGCTAAATCAGCTGCTCCAGGATATTTATGTAAATATAAAGTATCGCTGCTCTCTGAATTCGCTTTTGCAGTTTAATCCTGAATCGTCAGCCATCATGGGCGAGGCTTTGCGTGAAGACGAGCTGCGGCCAGTCCCCAGAGAGAGAGCCGTGCTGGAGAGCTTCTTCACGCAGCTCGGCATGTTCTGGTTTGACCGAGCTAAAGACTACGTGGAGAAGGAGAAGGAGCAGAGCAGCAGGAGCGCCGCGGCCATCTGGAGCTTTCTGCTCGCTGCTCTGGCGCATCTGGCGGCCGCGGAGAAGGCCTACCACAACATGACCTTCCTCGGGCAAAAACTAGGTAACCACATGGGATGGCATGGTGTCCTGGCTGATGTTTAATAGTCACGATGCTAAATATCTATTTAAGATTGTTGCCTTTATTCTATTACTACACCGGTTCCTCATCCTGGTCCTGGAGTAACGCACACTTTAAACAATCAGATCTTAACACAACTTCTAAGCTGAAGTGGGTGTCCAGGACAGGACTTTTTCCAGGATCAGTGTTGGGAACCTTAGGTTTACATTTGCTCATGTGGCAGATACTTTTATCTGAAGTTACAATTGAGACATCTGAGCAGTTAAGGGAACAATTGCTCAAGAACCCACCAGTGACATCATGCTGCGTGAAGCTGGGATTCGAGCTCACAAGCTTCACCTTGTGGTCAAAGGTGTCACAAAAGCATCTCTCAAAACCGTCACCTTCAACACGCTCTCTCTGCACGTTAATATCATCTTAACTTAGGAAAACTCCGTCCTGATCAGTAGCCCACAGCCTTAACCACAGTGTCTTAACTTTACAAAACACTCGGAATAATAGAAGTTTATTTTCAAGGAGTGCCTTTCTCAGAGTACTCAAAGACACTACACTGATACTAAAACATAATAGAGAAGCTTGTAGTAATATTAAAAAAACACACATGCACAAATTCAGAATGGTTAATAAAAACAGGAATTAATCATCAAAAAAATATTCTTTCGTTTCTGCTTTCTCCTGGTCAGGGTCAGAGAGGATACGGGACGCTGGGCGTCAGGGCGGGAATACACTCTGGATGAGACACTAGTCCATCACAGGGCACCATGATTACACACACACACACACACACACACATAATCACTTGGTCACATACAATCAGTATAATTATTATACTGTGCTTCTTGTCCAGCCTGTAGTCCATTTCCATCCATCCATTATCTATACCGCTTTATCCATCTGGGTCGCGGGGAAGCTGGAGCCAATCCCAGTATCTTCGGGCGAGTGGCGGGGTACACCCTGGGCAGGTCTCCAGTCCACCACAGGGCCAACACAGACAAACAACCACACACGCTCGCATTCA
>JAQQZR010000004.1:4215724-4234156 GCA_030068235.1 Notoglanidium macrostoma | reverse complement strand
CCCACACACACACACCCCCACGCCCCCTCCCCCCCGCACACCCACCCCCCCGCCCGCCCGCCCTCGCACCCTCCCGCCCTCCCTCCCTCCCTGTCTCTCTGCCGTCTCTGAATGTGTTCCTTATAAAGTATCTACGCACACAGACACAGGTTAAGTCCTAGTCATATATTTTAGAGAATATGCACGCACACACACCACCCTGACGACACGGTAAATGATTATAATATCGTAGACTAATTCTACTTGACTCTTCTTGCGTGGAAGCTATTCAGTATTAACACAATCACCCTGTCTGACCCTCCGTAAGTGTAATTCAGTCCTCAGGCTTATTGCCGACCCTGTATTTCCTCAGGTTGGACCCGTTTCAGGCTCACATGGTGCCCGATTTGTCATTGGAGAAGTTTTGGGGCGGAGTCGGGGGCTGTTGTGGAGGCTGAGTGTTGGTTTTTGGTAGGATGGTGGGTTTGGGGCGCAGGGCTGGGGGGCGGAGCGTCACGCCCATGCGGGGTGAGGGGAGTGGCTCGGGGCAGCGGCGGGACGGCGGGCCAGGTAGAGGCGGCAGGGGACTGTGGGGACTCAGCGGGCTCGGTGAATCCGACGGGCTAGACAGGGTGGAGGGGGTGGAGCCTGATGGAAGGGAGGGGCTGCTCTTCATCTGGTCCAGCGTGTCGAGCACCAGGTCCGGCTTCCCGCTCTGTAGCTCCAGCTCACGCAGCTCGTTCAAGGCCAGGCTCATCGTCTCATCAATGTCCTGCACATTCACAGTACGTATTAACAGTCAACGTAAAAGTACTGGCATATTATATAGAACGAATTGAATGAAGTCGTGACATGGGTGACAGAACGGTCAGTGTTTTTATTGTTTCGCTTCACATTTGTGAAAAGCTAAGCGGGGTCTTATTTCACGGCGCTTTAGAATTCTTAAATCTGATTGGTCAGAAGCTGGTAATTCATTTTCTACAACTGCAGCTCTGACAATAGTGCTGGCTGTAATTTAAATCACAGGTTTAATCTGTTCATATGAAGCGGTTTCTATAGTAACTGCACATTCGCACTGAACACAAAATCAGATTAAAAATGGATTTATTAAAAAGCTATTTAAAAAAACCCCACAAAAAAAAGATTAATTGATATGGTGACGCTTTCTCTAAAGAGACGTTTATTTTGCTGTTCAACACAGGTTAATCCTAGTAGATACAAAGGATGTCATTAGTCCTGTTTCCATCTGTCAACGTGTTATTTTTCCAAATTCAGCATAAGAAAAATGCAGAAAACTTGAGGGGGAAAATAACAGAAAATGTCACACGCAAGCTTTCATGTTTAACAGAGTTGATGCAGAGATAAAGAGAATTTTTTATTTCATTTAATGAGTAAAATCATCTGTTAACTTTAATTAATTAGAGTAAATCGCTTAAATTTGCATGTTAAATTCATGACTTTTTGCGAGATCATTTAGAATTTATGAAACATCTGGAAGGTGTGGATGTCCGAGCTGCCAAACTGCTTTAAGCAGTATCTAATTTTATATAAAACTAATTTCAATATTTCAGAATCATTAAGAAAAAAATAGTTTAGGACGTTTCAATACGCTTACTAGTACAACTCGAGTGCATCTTGTTTTGAGTATGTGAATATTATAGAGAACAGTGTTGTATTGTGGCTGGGTGTGTCCCCCGTCACTGACCTGTGCCTTGGTGTGTGTGTTGAGTGTGCGTGTACGCTGTTCAGGGACACTGCAGTGCAGTGTGGATGGGGACTGGCGGATGGGTGGACTCTCCCTCTCCCGGTCTCTGCGCAGCGACTCGTGACGGCTGATGCTGGAGCTCAGAGAGCCGTTGGTGGTGGTGTTGGTGGAGTTGTTGTTGTGCCCTGCTCGGCGGCGTGTTGTTTCGGGGCTGTCCTGGTGTGCGCTGTGTCCGCGCAGCAGCTCACGCGGGCTGAAGTGACCCGTCACCGTCACCGTCACCGGCGGCGAGCTGCGCTCCAGACCGTTACCATGGCAATGACCGGGGGCACGGCGCAGGAGGGCCTCCGTCCTCTTCCTGTGACTGGATGTGGAGATGATGATGAATCAGTTAATAGAGAATTAGAGGCTAATTTGCTCTCTGGAGGTCAGTAATTGGATTTTGTGGAAAGTTTTACTGTCAGTGTGTCTAATAGTGTGAAACATGTGTGACTCAGGCCTCAGTTCTAGTCGAGTGGAATGGAATTTCCTCTGTACAAGACCACATATTCCTCACAGCTGCACTCAGATGATGTGTCTGTGTGTGTGTCTGTGGAGGACATGAGGTATTCTCTTCCATTTCTGTTGTGAATTGAGAAACGAATAAGCGTGTGTGTGTGTATTCACCGGCTGATGAAGGTTTCTGGCAGTCTGGGTTCAGTCGGGGAGGTCAGGGACCTCCTGGAGCTTACTTCATCTGTAGGAGTGCTGCTGTGTTCACTGTCTGCTTTCTGACTCAGAGTGTCCGACATGGCCTCCTCACTGAAACCAGCACAACGCTATTAGCTTAGCTTATCCAATCTTCCATTTATCCATCATTAATACCATCAACTCTTAAATAACTCCTGGATTCGATGGGAAGAAAAGAAAAATCAAATATATCGATAATTAATAATACACTTTTTTTTATTTTTTTTTTTTTTTAAAAGTCAGAGGGATTGCAGTAATTATACACCTGCGTCCAATAATCGGAGTCCGCCAGCTGAAACTGTAGATTGAAACAAAATCAACAGCTGTCTGAAATCATATTCTCACTCACTCGCTCACACTCGTCTTCTATGTGTGAACCGAAACAGTTCTGTGTTAAAGTCTCGACCAACAGCTGGTTTACAGGTTGGCGTCTGTGGTGTCACTGAATAAAATTCAAGCTCCGTGACTGTTAACAGGTCAACTATAGGTATTATGGTAGACGCTACTGCCGACAGACACTTATGATCAAAATATCGATGAATTATAATGAAGTAAACTAAGGAAGATAGCCACAGATATTAGACTTTTGTACCCTGCTGTACCGAGTACCAACACCGCACATGTTGTGTAATCCCTCTGAAATGTGTGCGTAATGCTGAGGTCTGCACTCACTCCTGCAGTGTGATGTACTGATGTGGTATGAGTCCATCGGTGCCGTTACACCGTCCCTCCCACCAGTCCTCGGAAGCCCTCTGGAACAGCAGCAGAGACGCTCCCTTCTTAAAGGACAGCTCCCGACCCGAGCGCCCTACATAGTCAAACTTCGCTATGGCCTCCACCGGCTCGCCCTCTGCAAGATGCACAGAGATGGTTAAAACTTCAGTTGTAACTAGAGACGAGTTAAAACACTTCAGAAATGCTTTCGGTGAGAATTCACTTGGTTTATAATTCATTACACGATGTTTCTTTTCCCCCAGTAAATTTGTTTTAAAACAACATTTTGTCATTGTTATTTCCTGATTATTCTTCCTACAGTGAAACACAGAACTTTTTTTGCTCATCTTCTGCATGAAAATAAAATAAAAATATTTTTTGAATAAAATCAGTAAATTCTGACGTTTCCTGCGACAGCACCTCCTTGAGGACACGCGCCTTACGTGCAAGTACGCCCTGCCCGAGGGTCGACGCCGTACCTGCGCCGTAGATTTCACGCAGAAGTATAAATCGGCCTTAATACAGCATGTGAGAGAGATTTACCTTCTTCGCTGGTCTGCGTTTCAGTGCCGCCATCTTGTTCTCCTTCCTCAAACACTCCTGGCTCACTGTATGGACTCTCACTAGGACAGAAAGAAAAATCAGCTAGCAGATGCTAAGCAAAAGGAGTTTAAAATGGACATTGTAAAGGCACATTGACGATGAGAACTAGACAGAATTGTCAGGAATGTTAACATTTCCCTCAGATATAGACTTTCAGAACATTAAACAATGAATTAGTAGAAATTTGTGTCATTTTTTTTCTTTACTGCAATATGTTACAAAACACTCAATTCAAATATGTTCCCTTTTCTGAACAGACGATTAGCTAGCTAATTTACCAGAGTGAACTAATGCGAGTCAACTAATGAATATTCACGTCGGCTCTGCTTGTGAATATTCATGTGGGTGGCCTCGGTGCAAAAAAACACATACAGGCATGATTTTCAGAGAGGAAATGTGCGAGATGCGTTTCATGGGCGTCCATATGAAAATATAATAATTATAACAACATATTTAAGTGTGAACAGATGCTAGAGTCAACATTCGAGGAACATTAAGAAGGAGAAATATGAAACTCATTAAAGTCTTCATCAAACAAATGGCACAGTATGAAATACAGCACGAGTCTTTAGTAACTTCTCAAAACATCTGTGGAAAATATTAATATTTACAACCATCCTGTTTTGTTTTTATTGTAACCGTGTCTTTACAATGTGTGTACAAAACACACACATGAACAGCATCCGTATTTGGATTTCTTTTCCATTAATTAAATTATTTGCTAACGGCACTGCAACGACCTCCCGCGACTTTAACGGTTTGACTGCAGAGCGCTGCGTCCTTTTCATGTTCTAAACCCAAACTTACAAACTGCACTTGTACGTTAAATCTTAGTTTTTTTGTTTTTCGTTTCCTTTCCTGCCTTTTTTTCCCCCATAATGTTGAAATGACAAATTGTACACTTATGTGGATTGTCACTAGTTAGAAGTAGCATCGTTATGTTAATAATATCCTGGGTTTGGAGAGTGAAAACACTCTGGACACTAAGTCCAGTGCCACTTTTCTGAAAGTTCGATGCTACATCATGCTGAAATTTTTATTCTGGGCCGTAAAAACACGCTAAAAGAAATTCTGGATTATGTCATTTGAGAATAATATTAAATACGTAAATATCCCACTATTATTAATCAAAACATATAATGCAATAAAGTAACATTAATAAAACACTGGTATCATTTCAAATGTATTAAAAGACGGCTCGGAATGTGTTTGATCGAGCGTTCAATAATGAAGGTGGAAGCGTTATTGTTAAAGTTAAATAAAATTTGCAGTGATTAATGTGATAATTAAAATGACGACAATTCCATGAGAATATACTAGACCCCTATTAGAGGTTTATTTCAATGCATACCATTCATCTTCTTTCATTATTTGTCATTTTTAAAATGGTCTCTTGCTTTTTAAGCTACATCATATTACATTTGACAGCAAAGGGGAAAGAAATCCCTTTTCAGTCCACATTTCGATCCCTGATTTGTCAGGCTTAAAAGGATTTGCTTGTTTTGAAAGCTGCTGCTTGTCTGGACGCTACTGAAAAATCCCATCTCTGACGTTTCTTCTCAAGAAAAATCTTGTGTTGGAGGTGTGATCTGCAGGCAGGTCATTTGTATAAATCGAATGATCATGCCTGAAAGATCAACTTAAGCAAGTGCACAACCCGACTGTGAATGTGAAGCACTTTCCCTGTGACTCTGAAAACAACCTTTCTTTATTTACGTGTTCTCACCAGTACTCTGTGCTGCTCATGCACTTCTCGTAGACGGGCCCTTCCAGCTCTTTGGTGTCAGGGAAGATGGCCTCGTGGTGGATGATGATGGTCTTGATGATCTCGTTGACGTGCGCCTGGCAGGAGACCTGGTCCAGAAGATCAGGCGTGGGCATCAGCGTCGGCCCAAAGCAGATGGCCAGGTTCCCGGGGTCCATCATGTTCTCGTCACTGTACTGCGAGAGACTGCAGGACAGAACGAGAAAGAGCTTACTTCTCTTACAACAGAGAGACTAAAAAAAAAAAAAAAAAAAAACCTGTAACGAAGTGACAGGGAGAGTGCTTGGAAGTCTGTAATTAAGTAGAACTCTTTACGTTTTAATAAGACTCCAATATCACATAAAACATTCATAACCGTGGTGTCATTAGTTTGGCTTATTACTGGCTTCATTTCTCCAGACTCGCCGTTTCCAAGACAGAACGGCAGACTGGTGGTGAAATCACAGAGCAGCACATCACACCTTTTCTCTTTTCACCTCTACCCATCCTTTCACACATGCTCCCCCCTTCCCCTTCCCTCTCACTCTCTCACTCTCACACTGCTTCTTTCTTCTCTCTCCCCTTTTCTGTGTCTCTCTTGGCACAGGGCAGGGAGTGGATTTAATTTCCGGCGTGAACGCTGGTACTTAGTTTAGCATCTCTTCACTCGGGAGACGTTTTCTCCAGCAACCATGACGAAGATGATGACGATGGCGATCATGATGATTATGACAATGATGACTGTTCACATGTATATGTATTTTTAGAAGTGTATATAAAAAGGTGTGTGTGTGTGTGTGTGTGTGTGTGTGTGTGTGTACACTCACTGATTGAGGAATGCAAAAAGGTATCTCATGATCACAAGCGTGGGGCGTGGTGATGTCATCAGGAGCTTTCGGATGGACAGTGCTCGCTCATACAGATTCTCCGTGCCTGGAGATTGGACACGCACACGCACACCTTTGTGAAACTTTTCTGAACAACAACAAAAAAGCCAAATGTTATTACACCTTTTATTTATTTGCCCTCACTAATATTTGGCATTTGCATTTCCACAACAGTTTGCCCAATTCCCTGTTCACTATACACAGGACTTAATTTAAATTAATATACGTGATATAAAATCAAACTAATAATTTTGACCACTTTACTGGAATGACACAGAAGGACCTGATGGTCCTGAAGAACCATCGACTTTCAGGATTCCTCTAGTAATAAACGATATAGGGATAAACGGATGAAGAAATATATGCTAAAACTGAATCATTTGAGTAGTTTTCGAGTTTGTATGCCGGAGATCGTATTCCTTTTATTCCACAGGGATTTGTGAGTGATTACCATTTTTAATTCATTAACGAATGACACACTGAGCTTTCTAACTACATCTAATGATAGGACATGCGTGATACACCAGTTTCTTGGCAACATGCCAAGCTAAGCTTTTTTTGTCTCATGAACTTTAGAGGTCCACTATGTTGGATTCAGCCACCTGAACACGCCTCCCTTTCCAAGTGTGTATTAGAGCGTACGGTGTCCGTCAGGTGCCCGTAGCATTGCTTCCTAGTACTTACATTCACACTCCCTTGCTTTTCCGTGCTAAATAATAAGTACGGTCCTTCATTTTACAAAATTTATCTTCTCAGACGTGTTAGCCAGCACCAGCAAACACTGATTCCTCTTCTTTCTTCTGCCTCGTCTTCCTTTCTTCTCCTTCTGGTGCTTCCTTCTGGATTCACGCTGCCGCTTATAAAAATGTGAAAGGCAGAAGGTGCTCTCTAGAGGTTTGTCTGCTCTGGGCTACTGTAGTGGTGCAACATGGCGGCTCTGTAAAGGTAGACCTGTTCGCTAGGTAGATATACAGGGCTCATTCTAAGCTTATGAAAAGACAATGATTTGTAGTTACAGGTAATTATACATTAATAACAACATACTTCTGAATTTCATAAGTATGTTATGGTATATATACTCCATTTCTGCTAATCGATACCCTCAAAATCTTACACATTGGACCTTTAAGAGAAAGAAAATCAAGAGCTGCTGGTGAGGGAATAGCTGTATACATGCGCTACAGATTGCACAATCCCACTTCTTTTCTTTTCTGATACCGATCCTGATCCTCTCACGTTGAGTGTGAACCCTACACACCTTGCACAAAACCATAGGTTTGTTTATTCAGCTGAATACTTTCATTAATAAAAGTCACTTGGCAAATATAATCAATATAATAAAAATCTCCCCTAACAAAATACAATCATGTCTTGTTTTATATATGTACACGTTTCCATTTCTGAATAAAACCTTTTTTAAATCCAGTTGAATTAAGTTGTTCTTTTTTCTCTCTCCGATATCTGATCCACCATGGCTTCCTGGTCTCATCCTGGGTACTGGATCCGTGGCATCTCTTCTAGCTCCATTAATGTTACAATAGCTCGGACTTTACTAAATGCTGACTCTCAAGACTCCTTCGCTTTTCTTTGTTAAAAAGCAACACAAGTTTATTATTAGGTTTAGATCATGTGGAGTTGTTACTATAGAAACAATGCTGTATTAGAAGGGGCACATTAATATAAAGCGGTCATTAATCTTACTGTCCGATTCGAGCTGTTAATTAATCAACACCTTCTGATTTGAGAAGTGAACCATGCTGTGGTATACATCAGTCATCGACTCGTATTTTCTGTTAAAAGAAAACACGACAGTCTTAAGTGTGACATCATAGCACATGCAACGTGTATGCTGCTCAAAATTATAACATCTTTACCGTAAAAAGCCTTCCCATGTTCCTGATTTAATTTCATGATGTCGGAATTCTCTCACTAACTAGTGCTGTTTTGAAACTATCGATCACTTAAACTAGCTGGAAATCCAGCAAGTGTGTGCAAAAATCCCACGGACACACACTGTGAAAATCAGCTCAACTTTGTACAGCTGCTCATTTGTTGTCTGGTAATTTTGTGAAAGTAAAAAAAAAAAAGTTTAAACACACACACAGACAGTCTACGTATTAGAAAATGTTGAGAACGAAAGAGTCAGCGTGAAACCCTGCCATGAACTGAAACCCTTTATGACACTAATAATCCGTAACTATCCCTAGAACCCTTCAGAAAAGTTTTTTTTCTTTCTTACGAGAGTGTATTACCTAACACATGCACACACACACACCATCTGTCCTAACTCCCTAGGAAACCAAAGAATTTAGCACCGTGTCACATCCTGATTGCTTTTCCTTTCTTCTTTTCTCTCCCTCTCATACACCTCTGTTTTCCTTCCTGCACGCACGCACGCATGCACTCAGAGGAGGAGATGTACATACGGATGCAGGCGATGAGGTCATTGAACTTCTCTTTGGGGAAGAGCGAGTTGTCCAGGTTGCGGAAGTACATCTTCAACACACTGGCCACGGAGTTGATGTCGTGGTTGTTCTCCTCATCTGTCAGTGGGTCGTTTCCTAAAAAACAGCCGTTGTGATAGGAATTTGTAATTATACCAAAAAAAAAAAAAAAGGCAGCTCAGCATGTTAGAGGAAATAGTGCGCACTGCGGTCGGAGTGAACTTCCTCTGAACAATTCCACAAAAGCTTAACAGATGCTGTCCATGCATGCCTTTTGTTCTGGGTTCATAAAGTGGAGCCTAAAAACAGGGTGCTTTGTCTTCATGTGGGAGAGAGAATGAGTGTGTGTGTGTGTGTGTGTGTGTGTGAATCATGGAAGCCTACAAACCTCTCTCATATGAGTTCTTGATGTCGTTGACCTCCACCTGGGACCCAGACACTCTGAAAATACCCTGGTGCTGCAAACCTGCAGGGGCAATCAAAGGACACGCTTCAGAATCTGAATGTGTGTGCGCACGTGTGCGTGTGTATGAGGACATGCAATTATGCATCATCTGTGCGTTACTAATCCATAACCACACTCACCGTAGAGGTTAATGTAGCGGATGCAGCTCTCTACAATCAGTGGGATGGCCTTAGCAGAGTCCTGAGCACAAACAAAACATCCAACATTCAGCATTCACAGAAGGTCACGGGTGAAGGAAAAGTAACATTCAACACTCAGACTGAACCGTGTAGGCAGAGATGCTACCTGGTGCCTGCTGTGGGAGTTCCGACGACGGCTACGACAGAGAGAAATAACGAATAAATCAGGTCTCCATTCTTTTGCATGTTGTTCGGAAAATTAAAAAAAGTAGTGCTTAAGGCAAGACATTACAGGTGGAAACAGTTTTCAGATTTCTGGATAAGTTGCATCTAAAACGTCTCGTCTTTAAATGACACAGTAGGTGATTTTTTTTTTTTTTTTTTTCCCCAGAAACATTTTTGCCATATTTCTTGAAATTCTCTTCGCACATGGCAAAAAATGAATGAAATCCTCTGACAATAAAAAGAAAAAAATCCGTCATGTCACATGAGCAGTCGTAGGGCTGTAAAAGGGCATGCAGCTTCCTGTCTCCCTACCTACCTCCCTAGACTGTCCCTACACGGAGGACACTTGCAGTAGTGGATATTAGATAATTTGGTTTTTATCAGCGATACAACTATCATTAGCGACTGCCTGTGTACATAATCTAATCCATAATCCGTGTACACGTTACTTAGCATGTGTGTTACGGAATCTAAATAGGATTTCCCCAGGAAACAAGTGAGAAGGAATCTTGCATCTGCTTTTTTTAAACATTTTTTTCCAATTCTTCGTATTGGTAATTCATGTGTTTTGGAGGCGTGGCTTTGGAGGAACGCCTGAAGGAAGGGGGTGGGATTTTTCAGCTGGATACTTTCAAAATCTTGCTTACTCTTGCTGGTTTCTCCAAAAATCACCTACTATGCCTTTAAGGGTAATGATATAAAATGCAAATGAAAATGATTTATTTCTCTGTTTTCTCCGCTCCACGTTGCAACGCTGATGAACGATTAAGCTCTAGCCATTTTACACGATCATGCACAGGGGTCTTGAATATTTATGCAAACACGAAATTTTGAGTTTTTCTTATTCTTGATTATTTATCTACAAAAGATGGTTTACTTTGACTCTGGGAATGTACTGTTACAGCATAAGAGTTCACAATAAAAATACTGAATGGAAAAATACATGTACAAATCTTTTGTCATGTAGAAAATTATGATGGCTTTCCAGGGGGATGAATACTTTTGCAAGGCACTGTATATTCAATTTATATAGTCAATTTATATGCTATTATGATACAGATACGTAAAAGGTTTTTATCCCTAATTGATAGGATATTGCAGAGGAATTTCCCAAAATGTAGAGGACAAGACATATAAAAAATGCTACTGTGTGAAATTCATTGGGGCTGTTCATGAAAGGTGATAAAACTGTGAAATTTCATGGATGGATTCCTTACAGGATGTAAGGAAGAGCAGATGTTCTGTAAAGAAAAAAAATCTCAAGAGCAGCAACCATGATGAAGCAATCGCTCAAGCAATAATAATTATATGAACATACAGTATGCGTTAGATTTTATTTAGATTAATTAGATGAAGAGTCATGGAAATATTAAAAAATAAATCCAACAAAAAAAAGACACCTATTCCCCAGTAGCGTCGTGTCTTTGGGTCAGTGTATTAACAGGAAAAGGAAAACATCAGAAAGACACAGAGGTCTGTTTTTACCTGGTGGTCATTATGTCTGCTCTGTAGCCTGTGGGAAGAAAGGACTGATTATATTTATACTTTCGCATTATGTATGTATTGTGTTGATAAGATCTGAAGCATGTATGTTTACACTTCTGCGTATTGAGGTTAAAACCGTTGTTGTATCACACAACATGCAAAGATGATCAGCTGTGACACCCCCACCTCATATCTTCATTTCTAAGAAGACTTCCTGTCTTCCTTATTTCCAGTCTTTTTTTTTTTTTTTTTTTTTTTTTTTTATTAAAATATTTTGGTATTTTTAATGTATTATTTTTAGTTCGATTTTTAAAGGAGCCATTTTGAAAGTCATGGACCACACCATGGTGTGTTCTAATGCAATAAACTGGAAAAGTTTGGTTCTAAAATAAAAATGACAACATGATTCATGGAGATAGTTTTAAAATTATTGCATTTTCTCACAAAAAGCATGTGCTATATCTCTAGAAAAAATATTGTAAAACAAAAAAAATTCTTTCAGTAAACAAAACTCACTAGTTGACCAAATTTAGGTTCTAATACATTAATGACCTGGTTGCCTCTGTCAGAAAGTTAATAATTGAATTAGCTGAATTAAAAACTAACGACCTGAAAGGTGTAAATAAATCGATAGAAAAACGCTTGAGGAACACCGAATAACTGTTTCACAGTGACCTGATCAGTCTCTGGATTTAAACCTGTGGTCTAAATTGAAGAAGACGTACGCGTGTGCAAGCATTACAATATAAAGGAGCTTGAAATATTTAGCATGAAGGATCCTCTACAAGTGTCTCCATCTTCGTTCGACCATACATGAAGATTTTCAGCACTCTTATTCACTCCAGGGGGATGCCAGATGAATTGTCGTGGGTGCCAATAATTTTGAAGCAAAGTGTTTGTATTCAAAAATTCTTTTAATATTTATAGATATTGTAGTAAAAGAAAACAATGCTCTTTTTTTGGTGGGCACCAATATTTTTAGATTTGACGGTATGCATCCCAGATGTCTTAAAACAATTCAATTTTTTTTTTATATTTAACATTGTTTAAGTTGCATATACTCCTTTATTAGGTGTAGTCAACATTTATTTTTATTTTTTATTTATTGTTCAGTTTTAACTGCATCTTTTTTATGCAAATGAAGTCACCCTTTCTGGAAATAATCCTGATTCCTAATAAAACCAGGGCATTTAACTCTTAAAAAACACAACCCTGCTGACTGTTTTCTCATTAAAGAGATCGAGCGAGATGAAAGCAATACACTTATTTTTTTGCATTTCTGTGTGTAGCATTTTCTGCAAGTCACCAATGCAAAGTAATGCTGATTGTGCGTTTCACCTTTTCCACCGGTGTGATTGCATATCATCACTGGTATTATACGCCAAATGGGTATCATCCTTAATAAAAATGGATATTAAAAATAGACTAAAGAAATGACAGAGACACAGGCATGAACGGGAAATGCATGTACGGATGTGGAGAATTTATAATGTGTTGCTGATGAACTCACCCTCTGCTATGCTCCTCTTTAGTAGATCGTGCTTGGCCTGCAGTTTGGAGATGAGGTTACTGCCTTCCAGATACTCCCGCAGTTTCTGTAACACACACACACACACACACACACACACACACACACACACACACACACACACAGTCAATATTAACCTGATTATACCAATAATTAATGGACTAATTGCTCCGGGTCAGCACATAGCAGTCCATTACTGAGTAAATAAAACTACAACTGGGAAGAAACCATGGCAGTGGATGATGCACTTGTGACATACTGCTTTATCTGGACACCATGAAGCCAAGCATGATGATATCAGCACCATGGCCAGTAATAAACATCAGATTAGACACCTTATTATGTCAATAAAATGAAATTAGTCTATTGTCTCAGCTGTGTATGTGTGTGGTGGGGAGAAACAGATGCTATGTCCTCGCTAAGACAATTAATTTTTAAAGCACATCACTTTCGCTACGTTGGCACCTGGCTTCCATACTACAGCAGAGTTTCAATCTCCTAAACTGGAGAGGTTTGGAAATGCTGCTGACCCCGCTTCAGTTAGAAAACAACAACAACAACAACAAAGGGTTGTGTTTTAGTGTGGACAGCCAGAAACGTAGAGGTTTGGAAACGATGACGCAGACACTCAAGTTTGCTTCCTGATTGGGTCTCATCAGTCACGACGTATCCTTTCCTGATTTGTCATGCTCCTATCATGTGACCCTTTTCCGGAAGTAAACGAACAGCGTCAGCCTCGACTCCCAGTGGTGAATGCAGCATGGATAATGAATTTCATACGTTGCCGACCTTGCTAGCAGCTGTTGCACATTTAAATTCTGGATTTTTATAATGCTACAACTGCCTACATGCACAGGAGGCAAGATATTATTCGAGCGATCTGCAACTACGCTACCAACTGCTAAGTGGACAATCTGGTTCCTGTGTATATCAGCTCACGTGTGCTCAGTGTACGCAAATGGTCATGTGATGTGCGTTTTCAGGTGTGTTAGTATGGACAGAGATTATTTCTGATACAGAACTAAAATCCTCGTCTGGACAGAGATCGCTTTCATTTAAAAAAACGCCATTTTAAAACTAAACGGTATTAATGCGTATGTAGCCAAGGACTCGTACAGTGAAGTAGAAGAGCTCGGTCTCCTGCTGGTTGGCCCGTCTCTTGGCCAGGCTGGGTTTGCTGAGGTAGGTGTCGGACACGCTGGACTTGACTGACTCGGTGGAGCGGCTGTGCTGGAAACTCTCAGACACGTCATAGTCCTCCATATTCAGCATGTCCTGGATGGTGCTCAGGGTGGCCTCCGATGTCTTCTTCACCTGTACAGGACAAGACACGTGCAATAGGTGCCAAGTTAGGAAATTCATTGAGTTGTTCATAAGAGGTGACAAATTTGTGATGTCATAAAATGTCAGACAACATATGGAAAAAGTCACGTATTCCCTAAATGCTAAATTGGTAACGTTAACCCTGGTGGCTTCTAAATGCCAACAGTAACATTAATATTAGCTAATGTGCTTTTTTTGATATAAGTCATGACTGTAACTTAAGTAAAAAGTGTAAAAGCTGCGTGTTACAACATTACTATAATCCTCTTTGGTCTCTTGGCATCCATGTTGCCGTTGCCTAGCAGCAGTGTTCAAACAGTGACTTACCATTTGAATGTTATTTTGACATGACTTCCCATGTCATTCCATTTGAAAGCAGCATGTGACTGCATTTCAGTGTGAAAGGTTTTCTGCATGCTACTATGAAAAGCAATACAGTTTTTGCACTGTATTTCAAGTTTTTTCGACGCTTCGACTGCATCTCCCTTGGACATAAGACTCTATAAAGGGTAATGTCATGGCCGTAATACCCCACAAGATATCATCTTTAGCAAACTGCAACTCTTCACATTTTTTATGAAACATTTCCCATCTCCCCAACATCTCCTCAAGCACATCCGAAGGCGACAGTTGCCAATTTGATGTCACTGTCACTGTGCATGGGACAAGAACAAAAGACAGTATAATTTTCCATGACAGACGATAGAACAGTCGAGGAATTCGGAGACAGTGAGTCACGTCTCCTGCACCACGTCCTATTCATCACTGTAGAGCGCTGCCGGAAATCACGCTGAACTCTAACTCAAGTCTTCAGCAAGAAAAAGTTCAGCAAAGTTCATCCGTCAGCTAGGTTTGAGTGAGCCTTTGCTCATTAAGGCTCAGATTCCTCCTTCCTGGCTGACCGGAGTGGAGCCTGATGCGGTCTTCTGCTGTTGTAGCCCATCCACCACCTCAAGGTTCAACGTATCGTGTGCTCGGTGATGCTTTTCTGCTCATCACGCTTATAAAGTGTTGTTACACGAGTCACTATAGACTTACTGCCTCTAACCAAAACTGCTACTCGCTGGATGTTTTTTTGTTTTTCGCATCATTCTGTGTAAACTCCACAGACTCGTCTCAACAGTTTCTGAAACACTCAAACTGGCACCGACAAAAATCTACAGTCAAAGTCTTCATGATTTAGTTAATTATGAAGTAAAAGGGTGTACATGTCTTATAGAATCTCAAGATTACAGCTCAAGTTACTGTGTGGGGACTACAGATGGGACAGTATACAGAGGTGTGTGTGTGTGTGTGTGTGTGTGTGTGTGTGTGTGTGTGTGTGTGTGTGTGTTGAGCAGGAGAACCTTATTGCACAAATTAAGCCTCCATCAGCACTTTGGCTCTGCCCTTTTACACGGCGAGGGCTGCAGGAAACAGCTGGTCTGCCAGCAACCGGTAATAAACAACCCTCCTCTCCAACAGCGAGAGAGAGAAAGGCATGTGGTCGTGTGCATGTGTGCGTGTGTGTGTGTGTCTGAGAGAGATACACAGATAGAGAGAGGGAGAGGTGGCAGCTGGTAGGGAGGAGTGAACGAGGCACAGATTTTGATCTGCATTTCATATTAAAAAAAACTTTTAGCCTCAAAGTGTGTGTATTTGTGTGTGTGTGAGAGTTAGATACATACATATATACATACATACATAGATAGATAGATAGGGACAGAGAGAGAGAGAGAGAGAGGTGGCAGCTGGTAGGGAGGAGTGAATGATGCAGAGATTTTGATTTGCATTTTATATCAGCCTAAACCACCTATTTTTTTTTAGCCTAAACGTGTGTGTGTGTGTGTGTGTGTGTGTGTGTGTGTGTGTGTGTGTGTGTGTGTACTGAGACGAAGAGAGAAATGAGGAGAGTGTGAGTGTGACTCTCATCTAATTCTTCATTCTCAGTGGAGATACAGCTGCTAAGGTGCTTCTTCGTGAGCGTGTGTGTGTGTGTGTGTGTGTGTGTGTGTTTCTCACCTCCTCGTTCTCAATCTTCAGTGTGGAGAGACGAGACTGGAGCTGCTGGTAGCGGAGAAGAAGTTCAGCCTGCACCTGCGGCATCGCCGTGATCTGACTCACCTGCCAACACAAACACACACACACACATATACAAACAAAAACATGCATACATACAGTGTTACTGGTCTACCTTTAATCCCCTATACACTATATCTAATAGATCATATTTTAATTCTGATGCTTTATTTATCTGTGTAACACACAGAGTGTGTGCTGCGCCTGATGAGCACTAGGTGGCGCCTGACCTGGTCCCCCATGTGAGGCTGGAAGTTGAAGCGTGCAGGTGGCGTGAACGCAGTGGGGTGAGTCTCCATAAAGCGCTGGCGGTCATTGCGGGGGTCCAGACTCTCTACTGCCCCCTCCAGGATGTCCAGACCCTCGTGACGAGACGTCTCCAGACTGTACTCGGCCGACAGGTACGTGCGCAAAGCCCGGCTCAGGCTGGAGTGGTATCCCAGGTCACAGCACTGGCAAACACACACACACACACACACACACACACACCCACACACCCACACACCCACACACCCACACACCCACACACACCTTTCGTTTTAACAAATATCCAGTCACATGACTTGCATGACAAAATGTGGTTCTATTCTGCAGAAACTCCAAAGAAATCCCACCATTTAAATCACGCACGGTCTCTTTCTGTACACTGAGAACATTATTCAAAATCATAACCTACAGCAATGTTACGATGAAAGAAATTCTTCGAAGTAATGCTGTCGTGTCGGCACCACACCTAATACCGAGTTGCACAAAACGCGCCGTGGGTTTGTCATGATCCGTTCTGTTAAACGATCATTTGTGCTTTTGATTTGATGTTGTAGGATTTATCATAGCAGCTGTGAGTGATGTTTCAAGGCATTAAATCCCAATTCAGCTCAGAAACAAACCATTACTAGTTTTTTGTGTGGCTTTGTGATGTACTGAAGACGTTAACGTCTGTCTGCATTGTTTGCGTTTAATTCGCTGCCACGTCTCTCTCAGCTATTAACTCAGGTTGACGTGTACGGATAAAGCACTTGGGGGCACGCTGTTATAGGAAAATAATCAGCCAGCATGATTGCAAGCACACTAATATTCTACTATTATTCTGAATTTGACAATATACTGAATTTGCTACACGTCACGTAAACAGCGTATTCTGCTTGAAGATTCTAAATTTGGCCTTATTCCGAATTTATCATTTTCCGATTAAGAGATGTGGAATTTAGGAGCATTCCTTGTACTTGTATAAAGAGTGTTTGGAATATGCGTCTCAGTTGGGGATTTTACAGCACTTTGCGAGACACAACCTCCTGCCTGTTTACCGACAGCTCTGTGTGTTGTACACAAAGCAACTAGACAACAGTTTATAAGGCTGGGTAGAGATGCATGCATGTAAACGGGATTATTAGTGGAATATCCATGTTCATTAAGCATGTAAACAGTTTAGTAAGAATATTGTCTTTTTTTCTGAATAAGGGCAGAAAATCTTTTGCGCAGTGAATAAACGCATAGCCGTCTAAAGTTACATTTAATGTTGTGGAACGTCCATGATACAAGATACAAGTACATACTTGTTATCACCTGCATTATAAGCAGTCTTTAAACAGTTATTGATCAAATGAAATTGCTCGTCTTGATGACTTTCCCATGGTGGAAGACGGTTCTAAAACGTGAGCCGGGTTTTCCATTGCAGCTTTGCACAAATTAGAAGTGATATTGTTAAAATTTCAGAAAGGTAGTGTTTCAATGTCATGTCATGTGACTTATGTGAAAAATGCAAGCGTAAAAACCTTTTTTTTTTTTTTGGGACAATGTTTTTCGAAATTTGCATGTTTACATTCCTATTTCTTTTGGTTTCAATTTCAAATGGTGCATTAAGCAGGTTAACAGAAACATGGGGCTACGGAGACTGCACGCTTCCATAAATGTTAAACGTCTCCTAGCAGGAAACATCGGTAGATTGGTAAATAGACGTTTTCTTCCTCAAATTACAACACATTTTTTAAAATCCGTTTATCATTAGTCTTAGATTATAGATTAAATGGAGCGTCCACCATACAAGTCCCCGTGCATCAGCTGTTACTATAGAAACGTTCACGTATTAGAACACCTTATGCGGGTGGTTCAGTTACATATCGAGTCTGGAGTTTCTTCTACGTCAGATCTGTTTCTGAGGACAGAATTCTCACCGTTTTCACAAAGCAGTGTGTAGATAAATGGTTTTCATATGCTGCGACTTTTCCACACAGAAGGTTGATTATCTTTAAAGGCAGACGAGCCAAGTGGTTAATTCAAAGCATTTCACCAGCCGATTCAAGCTCTTTAAGGTTAATTCAAAGCTGCTCTAATCAATGCTCCACACTTTCTCTCTGACACACACACACACACACACACACACACACACACACACACACACACACACACACACACACACACACACA
>JAQQZR010000004.1:4178303-4211684 GCA_030068235.1 Notoglanidium macrostoma | reverse complement strand
GTTCACTGAAAAGCGTTCCAGGTGACGACTTCATGAAGCTGGTTAAGATAATGCTGATTGTATCATCACGGTAAATGATGGCTACTTTGAAGAATCTAAAATATGAAACATATTTTTTTTTTACCACATAATTGAGTATATGCTATACGTGTTGATTCATAGTTTTGATGTATTCAGTAATGTTTTACAACGTAGAAAGCAAAGAAAATAAAGAAAAACCTATGAAAAAGAGTAGGGGTGTCCAAACTTTTGACTGGTAGTGTAGGTCACTCACTATAAAGGTCATTGTGCGAGTTGTTACTATTGAAATGTGCACGTCAGAGTCGTGCTGCTATAGACAATTTTTCGAGAATTCATCAAAAACAATTAATTTGTAGAAAACAATTTTACTTATGTTCAGATTTGTACAGATCTCGGAAGCTGGGCTGGGCTCTTTCAACGTCAGTTCAATGTTTCTGTGATTTTCTGCTAAGTTTCATTTGATAAAAATAAAGTACTGAAAATGATGAAAAACATATGCAATGAATGTACAAGTGAATATTTTATAAATGAATTAAATTACCATTAATTCTTTGGAGACTCCAGCAGATACACGCCGCGCTGTGCACAGCACACGCTCTGTATGAAGCAGCGGCTCTGCTGGGAAATCATTTAAATAAAAGCTTATTTCTTTTCTGAATTTCGTGCCAGGTTGCAGAGAATCTTGCTTTTAATTTTTGGGCTCAGTAAGGCAGTGTTTAGGTCAAACCATTATAAATGAACAAATGCACAGCCTATTCATATCGGTATTTGTATCTGTTTACACGTTAACTGATCATTCCAAATAATGTTTTCATATTCGGTTACATCCCTAATGAATAATGCAAGTTTAAAAGCAGCTGCTGAACTCCATAAATAAACATTTATGCAAAGCACTTTTTTTTTTTTTTTTTTTTTTTAAGAACACTTCCATGAACTCTTCAGTCGAATGAATTAGTAAATAAAAGTCTAAAACTTTATCATTTGTCCTTTCAGAAATGGGAGTACTTTTTCAGAGGGATGCATTTGCAGAAACAACGAAGTGTCGGAGTTAGCGCCAGATAACAAGCGACCGTGGTGACTTTTTATCTTATTGCCGTTGTTGGAAATCTGGATATAGGTATCGATTTGATATAACATTCTCTCCTGTCCGTCTAACCTACTGTGTACTACTGCGTAGTTCTGAGTCTATCACACTGGATAGTTATACTGTATTTGAAACATTTTGAGAAGGTGTTGATTCTTTTTCTACAACTGCAGATATGACAATAGTAACAGCTGCAAGACAATTCACAGGTTTATACACTTATTCCAATATGTTATTGTTGTTATTGGTGTAAATAGTAACAATTTACACCACGCCGTCATTGATTTTTTTTCTATAACAGCATACCTCGTTTACACTTTAATCAACAACTGCCCCATACCTCCATTATATTTTCTCAATTAAAGGAAAGATCAAGATTCTTCTTTGCGGTGATCATACACATGCTACAATTTGGGCTGCAACAATAACCGCATCACCGTGATACTTTTAATCTCCCCCAGTAGTATCAATGCTACTCCCTGTACAGCTCGCACTATCCAAGTATGCTTAAAATTAGTTTGAAAGAAAAGGGATTTTACAGAGACAAACTCCTACTAGAAAAAAGAAACACTATTCTGATCAAAATCAACATTATCGGAAGCGCGGATCCTTAAGAAACGCCAAAAGTGGAAGGGATTTGTGACCCCGAAGCATTTCAGAAGTCTCGCAGATCAGCGGAGTGAGCTGCCAGCGCTGCTGCGTTTACTGTGTGGCTGTTACCGTGGAGTAAAAATAGTCAGTGCGCTGTCAGTGGAAAAAAAAAAAAAAAAGAATGGAAGAGCTAAAAGTTTAAACTTGCATGTCATGTCATGTTTTTTGCTACACCGCAAAAGAGCATTTATTACTGCATGGGCTCCATGTGCTACTTCGGAGATTGCAGTCAACGCTCTCTTCTGCTGGATCCGCCTTTTGGCTCGTTTCAGCACCACAGCTAGTTTAGAGTTTGTGATGTACTGGGCGGTATTACCGCAAGCCGTGAAATATCGCAGTAAGGAAATTTCTATACCGTTTCAGTCCTAACAGATAGGACTGAGCGATATGGATTAATTATATTACGTTTTCTCTAAAACTGGTGAAAAAATAATTTCTACAAAATAACTCTATGCATTCCTGAGTGGTCTGTGGCAGCCCTTACCAATGACTATTTATTTTTTATACCCAAACAGCATCCAAGCAAACGAAGTTCCTCTCTTTTGTGGGGAATTTCGCTCGGTCACGCTCCTCCATGTTTGTTTTTGTTATTTTATAGCACACCCCCAGCAGCTTCTAAAGCAAAAGTGCCCGTAGGGACATTGGCGATATATAGACGACATAGGAAAAGATCTATCAACAGACAATTTTTCTATCATCCTATGATATGCATCATCATATCACATAGCCCGAGCTACAGATGTGGTAGGTAGAGATTAGCTTGAAGAAAAAGAAACACTGGAATATCCCTTTAATATAGCATCTTAATATTATTGGTGGCTAAATACTCCAACATATTAAAAGTCATGGTCGTGTCTTGACTCCCGTACCTTCTCCTTCATCTTCTGGATTTTGCGGGCGGCGTTGCGGCGCTGATGGCGTTCCTCATTGCGCAGACTAAACACCTCTCCGCCTCGACCCTGCCTCTCGCCCTGCCGCTCGGCCTCCTTCAGCTTGTTCTCTGAGCTCAGAGTCTCGCTGTGGTACATGTGGTAGGTTTTCATCACCTGCACAGATGTTGCCAAGCCATCAGGATAATGTTTAACCATTAAAACTATGGACTAATCTTATAATCATGTAATAGGGTTGGATTCCTAACCAGATTCAGACTGTTTTTCCCATCATGGTTTTGTTTTCCTGGACTCAAATTTGGTGCGATGGCAGTTTGAAATTGTCATGTTACTTCCTACCGGCTTTGACAATGTTGGGGAAAGTTAGGTAATCTGTTGGCAGGCATTTTAATTTTTTGGGTTGAATAATGCGTTCATGTCTAAAATGGGAACTGGGTCACTTCCTGACCTCAGTGTAGGAAAATCTATTTAAAATGTCCCTTTAACTCATAATTCCCACTCAGAAAGAGTTTCTCAAGAGCTCCGGTTTCTTCAAACTGGAAATTCGGTGATGTCAGTTTGAGAGAGTGATGCCCAAAATGCAAAGTAAGGAGAAGTCTTTAAAATAGAATCTTGAGTGTATGAGCATGATGATCAGGTCCTCTGAGAATCTCCTGTCGGCCAACACGTCCCAGTCTCTCAGCTGACCTGCCCGAACGCAGAGTTCAACATAACTCGGAAGTGGGAAGTCGGAATTTGGAGCTACATCATTTCTGAGTTACAAAGTGGGAAAAAGAAAACCATGGACGTCTTTTGTTAGCTACAATCAAGCCAGTTAACTGTGATGACATGTATATTTTCCTCCTCGAAAAAGAGATTTAACAAGGGAACATGTCTGTATTTTGATTGATCTAAAGCAAACGCCAGTACATTCAGCACAACTCATTTCAAAGTCAAGTAGTGCTACTTTGTTTACTGTTGATGGTGTGAGCAGCCATGCAGATTTGACATCAGGTGCTGAAGTTGGAGTTGAGGAGAGCTTTCCTTACTTCCGAGTTGTGGGGGTATGTTCTTTAGGTTTTCCTAGTCGAAGGCCAGAATTTCGGAGTTACGAGAAACTGTACGGTTCCTCTAGTTTTTGCCTTTTGGGTTTTCTTCTTGCGCTAATGCTGTAGCAACTGCTAGCTTGTTGGTGAACGTGTGCGTCAAATTTTCTTTCCAACCGCTAAGGTCGCATGAATGCTCTAAAGCGGAAAATAGGAAATGCAGAATTCCCAGTTGTCATGAACACAGTGTGAATCATGCCAAAGCAATATCTAGCGCTAAGAAATGAACAGCCTGAAAAACCTTTCTAATTATCAGTACAGCAGTGGTTTACTCACATCTGTGAATGACTAGTGAAGTAATATTAGAAAAGGAAGCCAGTCTTCCCCACATCCGTAGTGTTTTCACAAGCCCACATTGAGATAATCAGGTAGATACGATAAAAATACCCGGGCCCTATGTGTGTGTTTAATAGATGCCGTGTGTGTATGGAGACTGTGAGCACATGCATGTGTTTGCGAAGAATGTGAGTAATTGTTGCCATATGTAAATGACCACAGCTTAGCTCAGCTACAGGCCTCGTGATAAAGCTGTGATGGATTTTAACAAGGACATGCAGAAGCTCTCGAGTGCTCAAGCACCCTGACAGAACAGCAGAGAATGCCAAATATTCAGCGTCTCACAGCTCTGTGTGTGTGTGTGGGTGTGTGTCACTGTCCATCTGTGAAGTCAAGGATGGTGGAAATAATCAGTGGTAAAAGCTTTGTCTGATGTTTGTTTAGAAGCTGTTAACTTGCATTCAGATTCAAGTCCAATACTTACACAAACTTTGGATAGCATTTGGTGAAACTCTACAAGCAGCTGGTATATTAAAATGAGGCAAACGCAAAGCTTCTTAATGTCATCCTGGAGCTTCCGTACCTTGTGCTTGGTAAGGTAAAGGTTATTACATTTATGCCCTGAATACGAACCTGTGCGTTGGCAGTGTGACAGAAGTAAGAAATGACAGAATGTGCAAATGAAAGATTGATGAGATTGCTGGAGCTGAGCTGTAGAGCGATCAAAAAAAAAAAAAAGGAGCGGAGGATAGAAGAGCAGTGACGGGGTGGGCGGCTGGTGTATTGATGGAACGATAAAAATGAGAACGACAGGTTATAGAGGCGAGCTGAAATGACAGAATAAAATCGTAATCTGAACAATGAAGAGGAGAATGAAAGGATGATGAGAAGCTTGGGCCAGACAGAAAGATATCCTCACCGTATAGAGTTCATTAAGAATCTTCATCAAGTCCTCCTGCAACTGGAAAGTGATCTCTTTACTCTGGAGAAGAGAGGGGGGGGAAACACGCGGGAGTATATTTAGAGAAGATAATACAAAAGGTCTAGGGTTAGGTCAAACTCATATCTAAAGCAATGAAAAACGTTTGAGACATGATCAGGACAGAACGGGGAGATCAAAAGCCATTTGGAGAGCAAAATGCCATCCTATTACCTTTTCTCCGTCGAGTTCGTTCAGGCTTGGAGTTAAAATTATGAAGAGAAACTCAGAAAGCTTTGTTCGAGTCGAAAGGCATTTAAGATTGCACCTCTACGTTAAAAAAATTGTTGAAAATAAGATTGCTTGCTAACTTCCAGCATTCAGAATATACAACTTAAGTAAGAGAACTCTGCAGTGTGGTGTAGACCACTATGGATGAAGGTAAAGCCCCTTCGTATATTAATCCGCTAGGCATTTTAACCAGCATCACAAGGCCAGATGGTTCTCAAAGCGCAATGCAGAATTTTTTTTATTTTTTTTTTATCTTTTCTTTATCTAAATAAACCCTACTAAGATTTAAATCTTTCGCCAAAGAGCCCCCTTTACACTCAGAATGAATTCAGAGAGAAGCAAACCACTGTAGAGAGCTGCTACACTCAGAAATGGCCTTAACTCAATTGAGGGGGAAAAAAGGGAATAAAAGTGGCTTAAAAGCACCATTTTCATAAAATCTAATATTGTCCATATAAATGAAGTGATATGAAGTACACGATGCGACTACACACCAATAAGACCACCCTAGAAATCAAATTAGGAATAGCAATAGTCCTCCCATAATAGAAAAAAGCACACAATTTCTCTCTCGTAATAAAAAATATATAAAAATCCAACTGCTTAAAGAAACAGTTCATACAAACTCACCTGCTATCTGTGCACCATTCTGTCATACTGACTCATCCACCCATTCAATAATCTATCCATTTATTCATCCACTATTCATCTGTAATCTCTCCCTTCATCCATTATTAAATCAGTGCATCAATCAAATAATTCATCCACTCAATTCATCCTTACAATTGTCCAATATTCCATTTATCCATCTATTAATCTATCATCCATTCATCCAAACATCCATCAATTTATTCATCCACCCATTCAATAATCCATCTATTCATAAAACAGCCCAAAAGTAAATCCATCCAACCATAATCGCCTTTCATCCATCCCTTCATCCATTATTCTATCAGTCCATCATTCACCCATCCATATGAATTGTCCAACAATCCATTCATCTGACCATCTGGTTTCCGGTTTCATCCACCGGTTTAATAATCTATCCACCCAATAGTACATTCAATCAGTAATACATTTATTCATCTATTCACCCATTCTATAATATATGTATCTATCCATTATTCTACATATCAATCATCCATCCATTTGCCTAAACTCCAACAATTTAATAATCCAATTGTCACTACAATAAACCATACAGCCACCAATCTCATAATCTAATAAGCCATCAAAATACATGTATCCATCCATCCATCTAAAAATACATCCATCGTCCATTAATCCATCCAGCCATCCCTTAGATAATACAGCCATCCACCCATCATCCATCCATTCTTTTCAGGATCACCAAAAAACCAAAATAAATATAAGACAACTGATCTAAAAGTGGTTTGTTAATTACAGTGCCACCACTTTACTACACAATACATTGACCCTTATAGTGATCATCATCTGCTCGGTAAAGGTTTGCGTAACCTTTCGTGGGTCACCACATTAGCGTCCTCACTTTCTTGAGCAGGCGCGTGTTGTCCTCGCTGACGTGTGAGAGCCGCGTGATGACGTTGTTGAGGTAGAGGTCGCTGAGTGTGGCGTGGTCCTTGCTCTCTCTGCGCACTTGGTTCAGCAGCAGGTACCAGCAGTTTACAGGCGACAGCAGGTTTTGGTCCTTCCTGCAGCAAACGCCACAAACCACATATTAGACTGTGAGGAAATGGGGAAGCATTGGCCAGGATACAACCAGCTGAAGAGATTACAATTTAGTGCAAATCCCACTGACAAATAGATCACCCTTTTGGTGAAAAGGATATCCAATGCAAGCTGAGAAAATAACTCGGACTTTACATTTAATGGTATGTCAAGGAAAAGCACTCCATGTGACTTGTTCTTTAATGCTTGAATGAATTCCGTATAAAAGGATTTTGTAAAGCCATTTTTTTCAGTAACCACACCGACAGTACTGTAATACTGACTGGGTGGCCTCCGGGTTTGCCATTTTCTGATGCTGCTTTTATGGTTATGCCTTGCTGGTCTTCCAAAACCCACTAATGAAGCTTCTTCTAGCATGTCCTGAGGAAATTTCCAGCTTTTAACGGGCTTCTGTACTATGCCTGACTACAGAGCCTTGCTTTAAAAGAAGCTTCAATTCTGGGTAAAAGAATCTCATCTCCCTTCCCCAGGACACTAAATACCACGCAGGCACTACAGGAAATGTATCCCAGCCTAGAGGAACCATATGCGTGACCCTCAGTAGACACACAAAAGAAGCCTCCGGAAACATTTGTGGTGTGGACAATATGACAAATAAATACCTTACTTTCGCTATCAGAGGAGTAGGTTGTCGATGTGCGCAAGACTGTGTGAGTAGTAGAAAAGGTTAGTTTATTACAATTTAAATAAAAAAATGTATTACCATCAGCAATAACAAGACGCACGGTAATTTTCTACTGACGTGGTTAGCTAGCAAATATATTATTTTCATTCTGGTTTGCTTTCTGTAACGTCTTCAACATTTAAATAAACACGAAGTTTAAAATCTTAACTTGAAGCTGTCAATACATTAAATTCCAAAAAATGGCATTTTATAAGAGTCTAAAGCTGCATTACAATTATAATACAATACAATTATAATTAGTGCACTAGAAAAGACACCGATACTAGAAGACCATATGTAGTGAACTATTTTAACATACTATATAGTATATTATGTGATCTGGGACAGTGGTTACAAAAACCATCAAGCGATCTGAAATAGGATAGGGGCATATATTTTTATTTGAATAGTTTCTATGATTCTATACTTATATCCCATCCATCCATCCGGTTTTTACATCTCTAAATTCTTGTGAAGGGTGCCAGTAATTCCCAGACTGAATAAAATTGGTAGGCGTGTGACAAACGGATGGATGAACGCAGTGATGATGATTAATATTAGGTATGCATGTTTTGGGGGTATAATAAAAGTTGGCAGTTATGAGTTTTTATTCTGCAATAATGATGAGTTGATCTACAAAGGTAGATCTCAGGATCTCGTATTCAGTAGAAAGGCTCATCAGGCAATGATATTAACACGGGGATCTCTGAGCAGACATTCAGCAGACTGGCCCTTTGAGGACCTGCATGACGGCGGCGCAATACACACAAGTGAAGCTGTGCAGTGTGGAGAGAAAAGTATGCATACAGAGAAAAGGAGAACGAGAGAGAGAGAGGGAGAGAGAGGGGGGACTTTTCATCTCTCTTACACTGCCTTTTCTTTTTCTACGGTTTCACCCTTTTTGCTGCAGAATGCTATCTGCATTAATGAGATCCAGACAGACACACAGACACACAGACACACAGACACACAGACACACAGACACACAGACACACAATGACAGATGAGCAGCATCCATATAGGAAGGAGGAGCACTTATCTCCTGACAATAAGCACACAGGAACAAAGTAAACTATAAACAATACTGAATAATTCCGAATAATGCTTCTGCTTTTATAGCAAACCAAAATACCAAGATACCAGTGTAACAGTCTAGGAAAACATATCGGATGCTGCTGGGACAAAATATTTGGTACAAGAATATGGGCTTTTTTGGGACATATTTCCACACCTCACCTTTAAGAAATCATAAATAAATTTCACCAACTCAATGTGAAAATGATTTAATTTTTTACATTTACTTTTTAATCTTGCTTAGTAGGACTCGTATGTTTTTTCCTGGGATACCGATCAAGAACACTGATAACCGATATTTGGGACTGATGTTTATGTGCCATAAATTTGTAGTTTGAAAATGTACAGGAATTCAATTTTTACTCACGACTTACCTTAAATGAACATAATGTTTAATATTAGAACATTATAAAAAAAAATATAAAGCACTTTGAACCATTACAATTACAAAAACAAAAGGAAGCAAATTTAAGCGCAGATTCCGACAATCAGAAAAATGCTGAATATCGGTGTTGCGCAAGGAGCCAGTGGAACAAACGTAAATACAGGCAGGCTGTCAGTAGCTGTGTAAAGCCTTTTTAACTGATTGTGAGTTCCTTACATAATGAATCGTTAAAATGCTATATAGTCAGGAAAACTGATGTATAATTAGCAAAACTATATAAAGTAGAAAATGTCTCCCTGAATAAAGGTTTACAGTGGGAATGGTTTTCTGAGGCCACCGCACATACAGAGAGAAAGATGGAAAGATGATTGAAAATAGCAAAGTAAAACAAATGGATTTGTATCCATGCACCAATCCATAAAGTGCAAAGTTGTGTTAATTTCACTGTAAGTGTAACCCCTCGTCTGTCAGCTCTGCTCACTTGTACTGTTGGTGGTCCTTGGTGCTGCGCGTCTTGGCCATGAAGCGCTCGGCCAGCTTCTCCAGGTTACGCGAGTACTCGCTCTCGATCTCGGACTTCTTGCGGAAGAAATCCTGCAGGTCCTGGAGGAGCTGCACTCGCATCTCCGTCTGCTGCTCCAGACATTTCTGCTGCTCCAACAGCTGAGAGCGGATTTCTGTCCAAACACACACACAAAAAACCCAAAAAACCACATTATAGGAATTAAGGAAAACTGTCTGAGTTTGTCGAGCTTGTATCCTAATCCAAATATTCCTTGACTGTTTTAAAAATTAATAAATCAACAGACTTCAGTATATATTAATTGGTGAATTTTATCTGTAAAACAACAAATCAGCTTTGGTCAGTGTTACAGAAATAACATTACACACAATACTCTTATAATTGATCGTAACAATAAGCAGGGTCTAATTTACAAAATGATGAAAAGGCGATCGATGACATCGTCCCAGTTAAGAAAAAAAACACAATCATCTCATTTGTAAAACTTCCATCCATCTTCCTTCCAATATGCAAGATCACTATTGTATCAATATTTAAATATCATCTACTTTCTGAGATTCAGCCACTAAGTTGTTGCGGATGAATCTGGAACTAATCAATTCTTAAAAATTGTGCAGAGGAGGTGGTTATGTTAAAAAAAAAAAAGAAAAAAAAAAGTCCTGGATTGTCATCCAATAACAGTGTAAAACCTTCCAATCTACAACAATATATTATTACTATATTATATGATATAATAATATCGCTTTTAACTTTCATTCATCCAAGGTGTCCAGCTGACAGGTACAAGGTCAAAGGTCCCTGTGCAAAATTATATTAAAACATAAAACCTTATGTCTGTGTCCCAGACCACCTCGGCAAGTGGTTTGAGCGAATGCGTCTTGGAGGTCGTTTACTTGTATTTAGCGCTGTCCATTTGTGATCAGAATCCAGAAAACGCATTTTAAAACCAAGTGTAAACAGGGTCATAGATGCTGCAATTACAGTGCGTATAGTGCATAGGCTTTTACTCAACAGATTAATTAATATGAACGGATGACAGACAAAAAATATCTGGAAAATGCAGTTATGGAACCACTGGTCAGTCCGAGCAAAATAAAGTACAGCATAAACATGATACAGAACTGTCCTGCTCACTACACATTACACAGTCACCTTGTGCTGTGAAGACGTTGCTACACCACAGCTCAAAGGCAAGCGCTGGCCAATGAGAGCGCGGCTTCTTAAAGATCAATTTTCACTAGCATACAAAAATAAACTGAACATTTGGCCACACTGTGTCCGAAATATCGCTTAATCGATATTAAATTCTTGTTTATAGAACTGCTGTATAAAAGCGACATCACACACAATCACACGATTGTAGTGAATATTGGCACGGCTGTGTCCACAGGCCGAGTGCTGTAGGTAACCCCAGCCATGGTGATGTTCACTATAAACGCACTCTTGCTCATGTGATGCTGCTTAAATCTACGAGAAAAGCAGACTTTTAAATAGAATATGTGCAGTTGTTTTGTTCTACTTCATTTGAACGAGGCTACAAGAATGGACTTAATTAGCTAATCACAATTTAATTAAGACTTTATTACTTTGTTAGATAGAATTTTTTTTAATCCTGCATGTTTGCCACATTAGTATGCCTCTGACTTTGCTTATACAATTCTGTGGAACTCACTACCGGTGATCGTGAATATATAATTATGGCATGACATGAGCATTACTACAGTACTATCATTCACAGCTGATGATGCTCTGAACCGAAACGCAGCGTGGCATAGTAATGGGAGCAGGAAAAAAGGAAAGGGAGCGGAATTGTCTGGTGTAGAATTCCATGCGCTCACTGAAGCAAAGGGCAAATTTTCTGCCTCTCCCAACATTCGTACAGCACAACACACCGCCATCACAACTCACTGCCGTTACCAAGACAACAGGTAGGGGAGTATTCCACAGGGATCAGTGTGTGCCAGTGTGTGTGTATAAAGTATAAGTGTGTAAGGAGGAGCATGCAGGATTCTTCCTTTTCTCTCGTCTTACCCCCCACCCCCCACCCCCAACCAACTGCTTAATGTCACACTGCTTGTCGGTTTCCACAAGCCCAGAATGTCAGATGAGATGGCTGACAGCCTGAGCGCTCTGTGTGTGTGTGTGTGTGTGTGTGTGTGTGTGTGTGTGTGTGTGTGGGATGGCTGGCAGGCGGGAGCGTGATTGCTGGAGAGCGATCGTGTTAATCGGAGTGTGAGTGTGTGTGTGTGTGTGTGTGTGTGTGTGTGTGTGTGTGTGTGTGTGCTTTGTTGTACAATGAGCGATTGGATTATAACCAAGGTGACTCTTGGATCTGATAACGCAGGATGCAGAAATGCAAAGGAAGAGAGGGGAAAATAAATATAAACCTAAGGAGGATGATACGATAACAGAACAGAAGAAACAGTGTATAATAGATTTGAACTGCACAGATAGAGGCACTATTACAGGTCAGGTCAGGAGTACAGTACGAATCGGACTCCGTGACTCATTTCCACTATGATCTTTAAATACATGGGCGGATAACAGGATTTAAAAAATAGAAGAAAACAGAACAGACTATGATTATGTGGCTCTGGAAAAGCTATGAAAAAGGAGAGCGTCGCATTATTGCCAAGCCAGCAAGTTTCGCCGTGGCAGCCGCATGCACCGCTGCACCCCAAACTGCTGGAACGTGTATTGATGGCATTGAAACAGTGTGTTGGGGGAGGGCACGGGCTACCCTGAACGTAGCTCTCTCTCTCGATTTGATGTGTAATCAGCTTCTTTTTAAAACCAGAAGCTGAATTGTTAAAAAGAATCAGGTTTCATAGGATGTAGTAAAAGTGCACTGGGGTTTTGTGGCTATATCTCCATTTAAGCACTTCTCTCTCTCATTTTTTTTTTTTTTTTTTTTTTACCCCTGTGGAAAGTCAGTAGCTAGATTTAGAAAATGAGCTCTTCCCCCTCAAATATCATTGTGAAATGCCGTAAACCAGTTTCACGGTCAAGCTTTGAAAATCTTACTATGCAGGGGAGGAAAAAAAAAAAAGAAACATGAAGCCACATATAGCTAGATAGCTAGCGAGGGAGTTCAGGTACTTTCAGGCTAGCTAGATTTGGGATTTTCAACTGTAAATCATGAAATTGTGGAAATGTCCTAAACTTGTTTTTCTCCTTGTGAAATTGCTTTAAGAAAAAAAAAAAAAAAAAAAAAAAGGAAAACACTAAAGATGGTCTGAAATGTCAAGTGCTAAAAATCTCACCACATAGAAAAAAGCCACACTTGGCTAGCGTTGCGCTAGAGCGTTGCGCTTTCTTATTTTCGTTTTTAGGCCTATTAATGTTGAAGCACTAATAATGTGACCTGTGAGCCAGGTAACTACAGGGTGATGCTTTTCTTTGTTTGCATTAGGTTAGCTTTGTTAGGCTTGCTGGATTTTTTCCCGTTAAACATTATTAAATTGCTCTGGAAATGCCCTAAACCAATTTTAAAGTGAAACCACATTTAGGCATCATTTAGCCGACAATAGCAATTAGCCAACCTACTAATGTTAAAACGCAAGTAATGCGAGCAGCCCAATTAAATATTAAGACAATTCATCATTTTTATAAATTAATCTACCACATTATTATTATTATTTTTTTTTTATTAGCATATCTTGTTTTTTTTTGGGGTTTTTTAAGCAAATCATGTGCTTTCTCAAATTTCCTTCTTTAGCAGAATCCTTGCTCTTTAGTGAATGAATGTTTTAAGCAACTTTGTGCTTTAGCAAATCCTGCTTTTTAGCAAGTCTCGTTCATTAGCACACCAGTTTTTAGCAACTCTCTCTCTTTTTAATAGTAAATCTTGTATTTTAGCAAACCTTTGTTTTTTTAGCAAGTCTTGTTCATTAGCAAACCTGTTTTTTTAATAAATCTTGTCTTGAACAAATCTTGCTCTTTAGCAATTCTTCCGCTACAATCTCATGCTAAACCTGTGATGACATCTTAAGTGATATCAGATGAAAACACAGAAAACTTAGAAAATGATGATGGCAGGTTTTTATAATGTAACCGGAGGGATGGCATCCCCTCGCGTCTTCTCTAAACAGACAGATTTCTTTAATCCTCGTGTGGAAGCGCCGTACTGAAAGGAACATTTTTAGTAAAACTGGTTAGGACACAGCAGCAGCAGTGGCGGTTTATCACTGATGTATACAAATCTCATTTATATGCTAAAATCTACATTTAGTTGTATTAAAGTGACCAGGAGTGATTTTCATTTAAGGCAATTCACTTCAAGCCAATTCACAACACTTTAAGTCTTCTATGCAAATATTCAAGGAACGGAACACTAAATTATTAACGCACAAAATCTTGTGAAAAATAAGTAGACTTTCTTGCTTGCAAAGCAAATCTGGCTTTGAAAAATTTGCCCATATTTACATAAATATTATTGAACATGGCACTGAAGGGAAGTGGCTTATTTTTTTATTTTTATTTTTTTGCACTCATGCATAATTTTTAAACACAAATCTCAACCTCACAGTCACTCACAGTCGAGTCTGTTTGTGACCTTTGAACTTATGACCCGTGTGAGCTTGTCTGATATCCCGAGGCGTGCATCACCCTGGTCCGGGCTGTCTCCATGGCAACAAGGCATGTGCTCCTAAAACGGTGAGTGAGAGAATATAGGCATACAGCATGGGGCTGCTAACGATCCTCTTACACACTCTCACCAACACACACACAAACACACAAACACACACCTGACTCTGAGTCCCAACTCAACCTGAATAAACACACATTCTCATTACACGTTTTCATGCAAACAAGCAAACCCTTAAACTCTGCTCCTGCTCCCTGTTCCATTTTCTTCTTATTGGTCTCGTCCTCTGTTCGTCCTACATAAATTCATCATAAATGAATTCAACTCTTAAACTCTCTTCCGTCGCTTAATCTCACCGCCCCCCTCCACCACCCAGTCTTCTTTCTCTCCTTCTCGCGCTGCCTAAAAAAAAAAAAAAATCAAGTTTTGGCATCTTGGCTCATGTCTCAAGAAACATTATCATATTTCAAAATGGTTCTGTTCAATGCATTCATTTACAAGCCATATGAGTGCGTGTGTGTGTGTGTGTGTGTGTGTGTGTGTGTGTGTGTGTGTGTGTGAGAGAGAGACAGAGAGAGAGAGCGAGAGCCTGTGTGTGTGCGCGCCCACAAGACAGACTGCTGCTCATCACACAAATGCTGTTAACTGCAGGAAATCACATTCTGCTCATTAAATTTCAAACACAAAAATTTAAACCAAAAAAAAAAAAAAAAAAAAAAAAAAAAAAAAAGAAAGGAAGAAAGAATTAAAAAGGATAAAATATGCTTCTTTAAAGTCAGCAGATTTTCACTCTCACCAAATATCCTTTCTAGTAACATTTTCACATCAGCACCCATTTTATATTTATTATAAAAAGCAATAATAAATTTCCTTCTTCACACCAGGGATGACTGAACTGGTACCAGAAGCGGCGTTACGCATCCAGAGACCATTTTCTGGACTTGGATAGGCACAGGATTTTCCGAACGATCCATGAATCCTGTACAAATGCAAAGAAATTCCTCACCACCTTCTGAACATGAGGAGTCAAGATAGAATTTAAAAGGCAGGAGGTGAAAAGATCCCGTTAATCCGGCTTTACGGTGTATGATTTTCAGCTCAGGTTTGGTGTCTCGGACAAAAATTGCAAGAATTCTTTGGTCATGAGTTGAGATCAGCAGACTTCAAACTGTTAATGTGACACGCTCAGCAGCAGCGGAGTTACTATTTTGGCCAAAAACAGCAGACGACAAAATGTCTGAAATTTTGTTTTTTTTATAATTAAAACGAGCAAATCTACAATGCTCGTATAAAAGCCACCAATAGAAGGACGGCATAGGATTTTGTGAAACTCATGGGACGGCTACAAACATGCTAGTGATGATGATGAAACATAATAAAAACATACTACTGGCTCAAGCTCACATGCTCATTAATCACAGGTCTAGCGTTAGAGGATCATCGTGTAATCTGATATGGAGAACACGTCTGTTATAAAATCCAACATGTACGAATAACCTTAATCGCGGCTTTCGATTTTATTGAAGGGAAGTTCTACAGGACACGCAGTCTTTCTGAGATTCGGTCTGACATCATTTCATTTTTTTCCCCCTATTAATATCTCGACATTTATTATTTGACCCGTTTTGTTACTCCTGGTAATGAAAAAACATCTGCGAATCCCGACACAATAAACGTCTGGTTGACACAAGATTAATTTCTTTGTCTTCTTCATTTTATCCTAAGGGTTCCTGCACATGAATGTAGCGTGAAATCAGTTCTGTGTCTCCACTTTTAGTCATCTGTGGTGTGGTAACGGTCTACATTTAAAGCCAGACAGTGGGAAACTGCCCTCCAGAGAGCTATGATGTAGAAAGGAATTTAAATTAAGTAAGGAATAAAAACACTCAGGGGTGTGCTGTTATAAGAAGATAAACAATTGAAAGGGTGGTGGGGTAAATCAGTAGTTTTCACCCTGTAATTGATTTTCCAATAGCAGCACATCCCAAGGTGTTTTATTCCTCTTATATCACACCAATTACATTTATTTTTTTTAATTAATTGACAGACGAGACATACTTTTATCCATTTCTAGTTACATTTAATGTTTTAGAACATCCTGTTACTGTTACCACTTACACTACTGTATAACGGCTATAAACAGACCTCACCAGCCTCTATATTTTCTGTCTTGAATGTCAAAAAAGCAGCTTGTCAAGAAACCAGAAAGCCAGAATCGTTCCACCCTGAAGCGCCCTTAAAGGCAAAGAAACGGCAAAGTGTCACAAAGCAACGACACCGGAGACTCATTCTTCGGAAAAACATATCAACGATTAATTTGTTAAACGACACAGATTTATATATGTATATAGACTGATATAGAGGATTCAACATGCATATCCCTAGAAACAATATTGTATTAGAAGGAGTGCATTAATATACGAAACCTGTGATTTGCATTAAGAAATACTGTCAGAGCTGCTGTTATAAGAAAAATTAATCAACACCTTCTGACCACTCAGATTTGAGAAGTCAACAGCAGTTTAGTTTTTACTAACAATTTATATAAAGTCAAAGTATGATGATCTAAGTGACTAAGACACAAGAACACTGGCTACATGTCGTCCAGGTCACGGTGCCAGAAACAGATCACTGGATCAATATTTTCTTGCAGAACTCACTTTAAGCATACAGATCCCACAGGAACACTCGTCTGCGAGCAAGTTATTATTAATATTTAAACCGAAGGAGTGTTAAAACACAGGACACACACACAGGAGGTTGTAACACCGAGTTCTCTTCATTCACAAGAAGCTAAATAGACTCAAGTGGTCAACATGACGGTGAGGGTTTATTATTTTTTTTAATACAATGCTAGGAAGCGGTCTTACATGACATGCTCGAAGAGGAATAAACACTCATTTTATCGCACATTCCAGTCTACCACATGGTACAAGGTTATCTAACGCAGCTATTAATGCACTGTTGCCTGTTAATTAATGTCCATCTTATCAACACGTCTTAATCCCACGTGTGTTGCGTCTAAATAAATGTCTCTGTTTAGACTCTTTGTTGCTACTTTCCTAGACAGCTCGAATTCATAGGGTGTAAAAACAGACCTGAAAACAGATTACACGAAGCATTAGATTAGCTGTTACGAGACGATTCAATTTTCTGGGAGCACTGCAGGTATCAGTATTGCAGGAAGAAGCATTAGCCGTTAGCCTAAATAAATGCTGAATTGTTTCAGGTGAAATAAAGTTTTTTATTTGTACCTGAGTA
Organism: Notoglanidium macrostoma; assembly: GCA_030068235.1. Lineage (NCBI taxonomy): Eukaryota > Metazoa > Chordata > Actinopteri > Siluriformes > Auchenoglanididae > Notoglanidium > Notoglanidium macrostoma. Next base: position 4,194,262 of record JAQQZR010000004.1, on the reverse strand, counting down.
AAAGAAGCATTGGCAGCCACACACACACACACACACACACACACACACACACACACACACACACACACACACACGAAGTATAGTGTAACAAAACTGCTACATCCAGATTTAGCAACATTGGGTAAACTAGCCACCATCTCTGGCTAAAAATAACACTATGCTATCTTTGCCAGCTATGTAGTTAGCCAGCTTCTCTTCAGCTGTAGCCATTTTAATTACCGAGCTAGCCTAGCCTGCTAGCAAGAGTGTTATTTTTTTTTTTAACATGAAATTGTTCAACAGCAAAATCCACAAGCTAGGGTAATTATTCTGAACACTGTCAAAATTAGACATCAAGAAGTACAACTGCCATTTTTGTTTAATTATTATTTGTGCATGTAGTGTTCACAATCATATTTAGTACTCTTAATTTTTCATTTTGGACGTAACTAGCTACCTAGCAATAGCGCAATAAACGCATCCTATTGTGACGTAGTATGTTTTTTCCTATAGAACAAAGATGTCTAATTCTCAATTAAGTAGAACTGTACTTCAGCAACAAGTTCCATTGTCACGGCTTCCTCGTTCTGATTTCCTGGTTGTTCATTTAATGTATTAAACATACTGATGTACAAACATCATTCAATGACCACAACAAAAATGTAACTATAAAACAAATCCATAAAAATAAACCATCAATGTTCTGTACATCTCTGCAGGACTGTGGTGAATGTGAATGAGAATGAGAGTGTGCACCAATTGTGCGCGCGCGTGTGCGTGTCCACATGCGTGAATGTTCCACCAGAACGCAGGATTTTAGGCTGGACGGCAGCCATCGCTATAAACCGACATCAAATCTCATTACAACCAGAAAGACTAAAACAAAGCATTAAAATGCAGTCGCATTGCCTTCTGTCTGCCTAATTCTCCTGCCCACTTGAGTGTGAAAAAAGAATCCTGGAGAAAACACACACACAGACACACACCTTGGAGAGTCATCACTTTCTTTGGATAGAATGAGGGTGAGTGAAGCTCCCATGTGTCCCAACATTTACCAAACACGCTCCTCACTGTTCTCTCTGCAGCTTCTTGCTGAACAGGCAAAAGTGTGTCTTTATAATTAATAGCTACAGCAAACCGACATGGATCATTCTATATGAAATCAGAGCTCTCAGCTTGATGGTCTCAAAATTGCTTTATTTTGTGATATTGTGTAGTCTGTAGTGCTAAATGAAGATTGCAATTGGTTTCAGCTCAATATTTTTTCCGTTCAGATTTTCTGAGCCACTAAATTGGGGGTGTGTCCATGTTAATAACGCCTATGTGCAGTTTGTGGTCACTTTCAACAAGCCATAAATAAAAAAAAACTAAGAATGATGCAATCTTTATTTTTTCAGGATTTGTTTATTCCATCTTAAAGTCTTACGATGGTAATTAACCCTCTACGTACCATGCTGCTATTGATCAATATGCGCCCCTAAACTGTCCTAAAACTTTATCCACCAAGTCTAAGGAAGTTCCTTTTGTAATTTGTTTTTTTAATAGTACTCATGTAGAGCTTCTTTTTAAAGCAAATACCATCCTCATATCTTCAGTCAGTTAGGGGCAACATTAATTCTTGACCTCTTTGACCCCCTTTTTGACCATGTGTGCAACTTCGGATTTTGAAAAAGTTTGTCTTAAAGGGATGTGCTTCAAGCCCATGCCCTCTTCCAGCTCAAAATAAAACTAAAGCAACTTTGAAGCACAATTCTTGGTAATTTCATATGGACTGACTCACATTCTCGAATCACTCTCTTCCCAAATGCTGGTGTGTAAGTGTGCACAGTTGGTGTCGAGGTCACACTCCTTGCTTTCCTCTTTGCTTCCTATCTGAAAACAGAACTGATTTCCTGTCCAGACACAAACAAGTACAAAAACAGCAAGCAGACACCAGTATAAACGAGTTATCATGGTCTTTAGGCTAGAAAGCGTCTTTACTTTTAGAAAACTAACAAAGTTATTTCCTTAGAAGGCAGCTCAATCCAGATTACACTCGACACACACAAGCAGCTTTCATGTCGGAACAGGGTCACCAGCGCAGCACACCATTTACTGTACGCAGTGAAATTAAGACTCACGAACACACCGTAAACCAGGGTATTGTGCAGGGACACATGCAGTAGAGTAATGTTTTAAGTAAGCGTCTATGATCTGTGAGTAAGAATGTGTGTGGTTACTGAAAATAGTAGCTTCCCCTTATGATCATAAATCACTCATTTCTCAACTCTGCTTGGATTTAAAGGGATAATCCGGTGTTTTCCAACCTAATCTCCTAAACTAAACTAAACTTAAAGGTTGAGTTACAGGGTAACCTGACTCCTGTCTCTTTCTACCACCCTGTGTAGTACTTGGAATAAAACACTTGGCATGGAAATTAATCAACCATAAAGTTGATTATTTTTCTATAACAGCATGCTCCGAAGCATTTTATTCCTCTTGTACCACAGCAACTTGCAAAGGATAATATATTTGTTCTTTTCCCAAATTTTTCTCCCCAATTTGGTCAATTTCTACCCACCACCCAGCTCTCCCCATCACACCACAACAACCACGCAGCGAGGCAGGAAGGAAAACATGTCCTTTCTCCGAGACACATGAAGCCTGCCAACCACATGTGTGTTCCATCCCTCTCACCCAGACAGCACGGACAATTTTACTCCCTTGGCTCCTGGCCACAGACGGTTGTAGCATCATCAGGATTTGAAACTGCGATTTCCAAACAATTATAACTTACTTACATTCTATAGTAGAATATATTTTGATATATCATAGTACAATTGTATAATATAGTAGAGTGAACACTTTTTTGTTGTACCACTCAGTAGCATTTAACACATTACATATTTTATCCATTTGCAGTTATGTATATTTTATTTTGTGGAACTCCTGCAAAGTTCATTCCTGTTCCTCTGTGTAAGTTTTTACTAAAGAAACAATAACATAATAGAAAATGGATGTCCAAAGACCAGCCCAAGGGACAAATGTGACCTGTTGACAGACGTTAACTGACCCACTGCTTCTCTCTTAGAATTTTTAGGTCCGTTCAGACCAGAGGAACTTTTTCATAGCTCTTAGAACTGTTGGAGGAAGTGGGCCCTTTTTATGAGTCTGAACTGTAAGGACTGAGGACGATCATAGTTCTTAGAAAATAGAAGAAAATCCACAGACAAATGGACCGACAGTGAAGTCCAGACTTTATTGAGCCTACATGAGGTGGAGGAATTACCATGCGATTTAGAAACATCCAAGCGAGATATAAAAATGTTCTTGTCCATATGCTTGTCCATGTTTTATTTAGCTAACACGGAAGAAAACCCATAAGAAAATAATAATCCATGTTATAAATATGTAAACATATTTTAAGCAATCACAATTTTCAACCACAAATTCAATCTTTATAATGTCATAAAGAATTTACTGTCAGTACGCAATGTTGCTAGTTTGGGGTTTCACCGCAACACAAGAACACTGGTGGGTAAGACACACATTAACATAAAAACAAACAAACAATTAGTGATGTCGCTATAGCAACCATCAGCCAGCTAACATCACTTCACTCACAACAGAAAAAAACCTTGAAGGCGTGTCATTCTCAGGGAAGCTCCCCAGTGGGAAGTTCCTCTCAAGAAGTACCTAGAACTGTTCAGTCCAAACACGCCTTTTGATTGGACGCGGTGCAATTTTTCCTTTCACCTGACAGTGGCAGCAGTCAGTGTTAATGCAGTTTTACCTGCAAATTAATATACAGAATTATCTGTAACCATGGTTACAGACAAAAAACGTGAGCGACAGCTTTGTCTAAACTGTTTCAAAGTGTCGTACAAAATCACTTGTCTTGCATAAATGTTTACCGTTCAACAATTGCCCTTAGACTTCCATTATAAGGGAAAATATGTTACTGATCTTTCCTCAGAATGGGGCACGTGCTGAAAATCTTGTTTGTGGTAATTGTGCATATGCTACATATTGGGGGAACAGAGCTTGGATTAAAAAAATGCTGGAGTATTCTTCAATGCACTGTGAACTGGGAAAAACACACACACACACACACAGAGTCCACTACGCATGGTCCATACTAATCAGTTCTACCACTGCAGCAAGAGGATTCCCTGATCCTTCTCTCACTATGCTCTCTGGCGTATGCGTACACACACACACACACACACACACACACACACACACACACACACACACGCACGCACGCACGCACTCCCATGGACAGACACACAGACTGGCTGATGTCCAGGAAACCATGGAAACGGACACAATGCAGCAAAAGCCTGTTGCAACTCTTTGGTAATGAAAGAACACCCAGGCACAATCATTGCAATTGTACTACATACCACCAGCACTCAGACAGACAGACACGTGGATCATCCAGTGTCCGTTTTGATGTGATGTAATATTTGCCATTATAATATTTAGCCTATTAAGCAACTATTGAACACTATGGGAAATCTGCCTGGGGTCCACCCTCACTCAGACTGGGGCAGCCAGACACATGGTAGCCTGTGTCATTAATCTGCCACACTGCAAGTGCCCACCTCAGCTTCCACGCTTGTTGTTCTATTCTGATATACTCTTTAGTGCAGTAATGGATCTCGGATGAGAAAACGGCTGACACAGCAGGTGCACACCCTGGACACACGACTACAGACGAACATGCAGCTAGGAGCAAACAAACCATACCTGAGCATATAATGCTTTTAGTAAGGGGTTCAGACGTGATACTGCGACAAGCCACACACACTCCCACCTATACTCCCAGGGGCGTGGACATTGGGTGGTACAGGGCGGAATCTGCTTTGCTTGAAATGAGGCAAGCTCTGACCTCAAATCCCATCCCTGAGAGGTCTACTGCAATCCATGCATAAATTCCTCATTCACATCTACCTCATGTTGACTCACATAATCAGTGTGTGTATTTTTGTGTCAACTGTAGCCCTATGAAGCCATTACAGTAATGTCATCATTTTGCACCATGGAATAAATAAGAATCTCTAAAATGCATCTTTGACTTGTATATAATTTGGGTGTTGGTATATAATTTGCTCATCCTTTGAGAGCGCGCGTGTGACACACCGCTGGATACACCTGGCGACAGTCGGAAAGGGGAGACTGACCGGGTTGCTATGGCGCTCGCGCCGCCCTGCGCCATTCTGCCTGGAAGCGCGCGTGCTCTCTCTCTCTCTCTCTCCCTCTCTCTCTCCCTCTCTCTCTCCCTCTCTCTCTCACACACACACACACACACACACACACACACACACACACACACACTGAGAGTCATGGAAAGGTAAACGACCCATGCACATCCAGATGGCATTTTATTCCAATAGTCGTTTATCTATTCTAGTACAATCAATTTTAAAAAGCACCAGAGGAGGAAGAAGAGGAGGAGAACGAGGAAGAAGAAGAGGAGAAGGAGGAGGTAGAGGAGGAGGAGGAGGAGGAGGGTGGACAGCCAAGCGAGGAGCATCTGCAGACAGGTAACAGTCAGGTGTGCAGCTTTATTCACCGATCTTACCTTTCACTTGGCTTTCATACTCCGTGAGGATCTCCTTCTCCTTCTTAAACTTCACTGTGCCCGACATGATGTTCCACCCCTAGGCTCTGTCTCTGCGGTGCGGATTTACTACTGATCCAAACCTCCCTCCTCTTCCTCCTCCTCCTCCTCCTAGTCCTCCTTCTTCTTCACTGGCACGGATGCGTCATATCCAGCCACGGGTTCACCACGATCCGATCGCAAAAAAAATAAATAAATAAATAAAAATCAAGATTCAAGCTGTCCTCGGTTTAAATGTCCTACACTTTGCGCCACGCGCTAGAAAAGTCCACCGTCTCGGCTGTCACAGCAGGGAAGGATGAAAAAGGAGAAAAAAATAACGACTGGCATTTAAGCCCGAAAGGGCGTCGTTACATGGCGAGTTTAAGGCAAACCTGTGAAGAAGAAGCCTATCTGAAGCCTGGATTTCTGTCTGTCTGCCTTGTTTTTGCTCACGCGGTGCTCGAGAGGAGGGAAACCGGGCAGCACGCGCTCTACTAATCAAATGCGTGCGTGTGCGTGCGTGTATGTGTGTGCGCGCGGCAAAAAAAAAAAAATTCACGCCTCCCAGTTCCGCTTCCCAAACGCTCCCACACACCTCCAAGGCACTCCCTACTACAGCCAATTGAGATGGGCGGAGTTGGGGGCGTGGCCTAGGCAGGGTGGGTAACTAGGCAGAATTGACAGACAGCCAATTGTCGTGTCGCTTGGAGTGTTTTAAAGCCAAGTCCCAAGGAATAAACATGATGCCGAAACAGCGCCATCAGTAAAGGAGTAGCCTATAGAAGAGTAGCATACTACTTTGACATACTACTTTATCTCTACTGTCTAGGATGCTCGTGCTTGGTTTGGGACACAGCCCTCAGAGCTGCAGGGGGTCGTGAGTAAACACAAATTACGCGCTGATTGGTTAATTGGCGCCATTAGCCGCATTCAGTCGCAACACAAACAACGCGCCAACAAATGGAGGACAGATGCAGACTCAGGCTGCAGGCAGGCGCTATGAGTGTTACCATGTGAAACACAAACACTGGGTCTGATATTGCGGAAAATTAAAAGCCCTTAATGTGCATGCAGGCGGAGAGTGGGGAGAGTGGGGTCGGTTGTAACAGGAGTCAGTTGTAACGTTGTAAATCGCTCCAATTAGCAATAAGCTCCACTCACCGTGCACGTGCTCCGTAGCGTCCTCTGCCTGTCTGCAGAAGACCAGCACATTAAATATAGATCTGAAGAATTTATTATATTCCTCATTGTGTAATTAGATATTTAGCAAAACACAAAAGAGCTTTGACTTACTTAAAAAATAGCTTCCTTCCTGCCAACATACATCCACTGAAAGTACTCCTGAACATTGATGTTTCAGAGCTTTTTATGCCTGTCCATTATAGTTTGCAAAAAAAAATCCTAAAAATATTTTTGAGATATTTTCATATTAATTTTATAGTCCATCACTTCCAGAGAACATGGGCAGATCTGAAATAGTACTGGTGCCTGCTGAAATCTGATTGCCCCCCAGAAGGGCCCCTGTCCAGTCACTAGTGTCACCAGTTGTTTGGAATAATCAGATTATAGATGATGCCAATTCCATACCCGAACAGTTGGTGGCAGTAATAAATACTTTAATAAAACCCAGCAGACCGGAGATAAGTGTTAATGTTTGAGTTCGGAGCCTGGGTGCGATCACACTGGTCAATCAGTCTGGTCTTTCAGGGTCAAACGCTCTCAAACGCCTTCAAACATTTGATGAAGAAAAAAACATTTGTGTAAATACGATGTGAAATACCAATCCATTTCCTCTGCAGTTCTCGCTTGCTGCTGCTGATGTGTGTGTGTGTGAGAAAGAGAGAGAGAGAGAGAGATGTATTCATTTCAAACTGACAGTGTAAGTGGTTTCAAAAGTTAAAAACAATTAAACTTGTCCAATGCAAAGCATTTGTTGAAAAAAGCTTTTGTTCTAATATGATGAAAAATTCCCATGTCTTTAAAATACCCACATGGGGCCACTGAAGTTGCTCACTTGCAGTATAAACAGGCTAAATACTTACAGCAGAGATTGTGTGCACAGATGTTGGGCATATACCTGGCCCCTCTGTTGCTGATATCTCAGCAACAGCATGACCCTCTGTGTTAATGTGGCCCCTTTATGGCTCCTGTCTTAGAAAAATCCTAGTTCCGCCTGTGATGACTGTGCTAGTCTAGTGTTCATCCTATTAAATGCTCTCTAGAACATATATGCCCCACGTATGGGGGCATGTCTTACTGTACAGTAGCAGCTCGTTAGGGCCAAACATGGTTTGTCAGTGGTTTTTCTTTGTTTCTCTCTACATTTTGACCAACTTACTGCTCACTATTCCCTTTTAATAAATAAATTGTGACATACCTTGAACCAAGCAAGGTATGAATATTTCCTCTGAATTTAACCCATCCAAGCAGTGAGAAGTGCACACATATCCAGAGCTGTGGGAAGTTGGGGTTAGGGGCACTCAAGGGCACTTCAGCCATGGATGCAAAGGGAACCACCCACACATTTTTTTCTGCCAGTCCAGGGAATCAAACCAGCAACCGTTCAGTCCCAAAACCACTTCTCTAGCCTTTAGGCCACGGCTGCCCAACCATCCCTTGGTTAAGAAAAATAGTTGCCGTTTATTCATTTATTCATTTGGAGAAGTGTGGAATTTGTGCAAGTTTGTATTTATGTGACAGGAACCTTTTGGTAGAGTGTTTTATGACACTTAAGGCTGGTCAGTGTTGCTACCTCAGGCTACGGAAGAATGATATTCTCTCAGTGCTTCTTCATCAGAGAGATTAAGAGTAACTTTATTTACTTCTCAGATGTGCCAGATGTGTCAGATGCCTCCCATTGACAACCCTGCAGCACTCTGTCATCATCAGCTCAAATGTGTGGGAAAACTCCAAAAACACACCGTGTGTCATCATTTAGGATATCGTCCTCAGTAAAGTCGACAAGTGTTGGTGAAGTGCTGAGAAACTCTCCAATTGAAAAAACCTCCATCTGAAAAAAGTCTCTTGTTAAACTGCTCACTGTTCTCCATATTTAGCTAGTTTGTCACGTTACTGTCAGGTTTGTTTAGATTTGGACAGTGGTAGCTCACTGGTTACGACATTACTGATTGGAAGGTTGTGAGTTCAAATCCCAGCACTGCCAAGCTTGAAAAAGGCCCCTTAACTCTCAACTGCTCACTTGTATAATTGAGACATATGTAAGTAGCTCTGGATAAGGGTGTCTGCCAAATGACATAAATGTAAATTTAACAGGGTTGTGATGTATCTTTAATGCTACTGGCTGATGTGTGAATCAATCAAGTACTTCAACACGCTACTCAATCTTACTTCCTGTTGCAAAATGAATGCTCTCAAGCCATTTTATCAGACTTTAATAATACCTTTTTTTTTTTTAAAGAAAATAAAGTTCTTTATCTGAAGCATATACAATGTACAACTACATAAGAGTTCTTTACTGCATGATAAAATTATCTGTAAAAGCATCTTCCACAGACCAAAATGAATTGAAATTACACCACACCATGTGTTTGGCTATAACATTTAGGTCCTTTAGGTCCTTTAGATATCCTTTGATACTTACATAAAAATGGTATTTGCTTATTATAAATAGTTAACACACAAATGTAGCAATCATGTATCAAAAAACACAGGCTTATTGGAGAATATGGAGAATATTTTACTCCTATACTAGGAAAAAGAGTACCAAACTGTACATGTTTTGTACTCTTTAGTAGGCCATGTATCTTTTACCTAGAAAGGTCCATGCAGTATGCCGTTAAAGCTTTGATCTAAAAGGTATTTATGGTCCAATTTTTAAAAAGGTACAATAAATCCACATTTCCAGGATAAAAGCTAAGTGTGCCACCCCAACAACAAGACAAGGTATGATTTATTATGCCTTTTTTAGCGAGCGAGAGAGAGAGAGAGAGAGAGAGAGAGAGAGAGGGAAGGATTTACAAAAATGTGACAAATGTTGCAACTTACCCCACTCTCCCCTATGTTAATGACTTCTATCCCTCACTTTCCTCACAGAAACAGTTTTTCACTTAAAGATAAGTAAATAAATAAAAATCACAAATGAATATGTTTAGTCAAAGGTGTTATAAATGGTGCCAGAGGAGGCTCTAGACCCTATGGGTATAAATATGAGAATGATATAAAATTGTGCACAAACCTGGCCCCAAATTCCTACTAATAATAGCAGGGACTGTGTTCAGGGTTACTTGAATATGACCTGCTGAATGGGCATTACATATCTTCTACCTTAACCTTTAACGTTAGCTGGAAACAGCAGGCCTTTGAAAATATTCGAGGTCCCTCTAGTGGAGAAATGTACTAACTACAACAAACAGGCTTAGTATTGGATCACTACCTCTCCTGCTACAGCAACTGCACATGTACTGCAACACTTGTGACAACTACAAAACAACACTGAATTTGGCTAAACGCAGTCCCATGACAGTGACATTTACTAGAAACCCACCTCCTTGTATGTCTTTTCACCTGTCAGGACAACAGATCATGGGTGGAAAGTTCTAGATTAACTTTACTTCATTTCTGTACACAAGTATTATTTGGGATATATTACTGTTTTTGAGTGAAATTGAATATTTATTTATAATTTATGTATAAAATTATTTATTTACTATTTACTATTTATAATAGTTATTTGTGTCACCATAAGCTATCTGTCTAAACCAGTCTCCTCTGACCTCTCTCATCAAGGTTTTTTGACCTGTAGAACCACTGCTCAGTGTTGCCCTTTTTCCCCCAAACCATTCTGTGTGAGAGTGTTTTGTATGAAAATCCCAGGAGATCAACAGTTTCTGAAACATTCAAAGCAGCCCAAACAACCCGCCAAGGTGAAAATCACAGAGATGACACATTTCCTCATGCTGATGTTTGATGTGAACATCAACTGAAGCTGAAGGTGACCTGTATCTGTTTGATTTTACGCATTGCACTCAAACATCATAATTGATTGAATATGCAGGTAAAGATATAGATAAAATATTGCACCTAACAATTTATTTATTAGTGTTCCTGTTAGAAGAAAACTGCAGCTGGTGTTTTCTGTTAGATTTTACCACATGCTTATGGTGTTTTCTTGTAGTGCATTTTAGTCATAAAACACAAATAAAACCTCTTCATATTTGTAGGAGGAGATGTGCTAAGAGTTTTGCAAAAGTAAACTTTGGATTGTTTTATGTATAAATCTCTCTTTAGGCAGTCGTCCTGCAGATGGCACTCAAGTGACATTACTAGTGTGAGAGAAAGCCTTCACGACTACAGACATCAGGTCCGCATCAGGTCCCATTACAGTTTATTACATTTAATCATAGAAGTGCATTAGATTTTTGATTGCCATGCACTATTGTTTTTACCTGATGATATAACATTGCCTGCTTGACCTTCATTTGCATTTCAGTTTGGATTGTTAATAAACAGCTTGCACTTCCATCCACCTGCCTCTGTCTTGTGATAGAATGGCAATGGTCATTATCTGATTTAACATTTCTCACATTACTGACAGTGATAGCATGAGAAAGATTACCCAATGCTTCAACAGGTTATATAGTGCAGCATGAGGAACGGTGTTATCACTAAAAGGTGGAAAAGTGACTGGTTTGCATAATGTGATTCATCTCACTACCTGGTACATTATCCACTCCTAGAGCAGAATTGATCCAGAGAGCTGAGTTTAGACAGATGTATTTTAATTTTCAACAAGACTGATGTGATTTGTTCTTATAAAGCAATTCATTTTAACCAAAAAAATGTTCTGGGGAATAATTACTGCAGGGATAATAACTGTAAATAACCTTAAAACACATTACTTTGCTTGAAGTATGTGTAGCACAATTTCTAAATATCTAATTGGCAATTTCTTACATTTGAAATTACATGATAGTGAGGATGTCAGAATAGTACAACGTACCAAGGCAAAGTAGAAATTGAGCACTGTTCGGTTTTTTGTTCCATCTTTGTTTCTTACACACATATTCAATAACACATATGGATCTATACATTGCAGTAACTTAGCAGAATATGAAGATCAGTTATAGTGACTTTTGGGAGGAGATTTTAAGAACATTTACAGTATATTTAGCAGTCTAAAGTGCTCTAATAGTGAAGACCCTGGTGGATCATTAGCCTTCTGATCTTTTACCAGCAGTCGCCTTTTCATTAAGTACCCCATTCACATAACTGGGAATGTATGACAAAGTACATTTTAACCAACAGTGAGTGTTAGCTAAGTATATGAGGCATACTAAGTGTGGGTAGGGTATTTGTAAAGCTGCTGTGACATTACAGAAGAAGGCTAGTGGATAAGCATGGTGTAAATGCTGTTTATTAATTGGCTTTGGAGCAATATCTCAATGTTTAGTCTCGGGGGCGCTGGAATATGCATCACCGAAGCCTTGTGACCTCCAGATACACAGCGGCAGAGTTAGATAGCACTAGCACCCAAGCACCCAATCAGAAGATAAACTTTTGTTTACCGAACATTGCCCTAGACACATTCCACACAGGCATGGGAAGAACGTCAGGCGTAATCAGCTTGTAATTACAAGGAATTATAGTGCAGAACTGATGGCTCAGGACATTAACACAAACTCCAGGGCAGCAGAGGGTACACAATGTCCTGTATAAACCACAGCTCTACTTAACATTCTTTGTTTTATCCCTCTCTCCGGATACAACACTTTCTTTCCAAATCTATCAGCAATATCATCTTGCATTTTTAAGTCACTGCCAGGGGAGATGATGATGAGGGAAATGCATATAAATTATGTATTTTGTTTCGCAGGTTATATTGTTTTATCTGGGCCTGTATCTGAACATTTGGTGTTGCTAAAAGGGTATTTCTTGTTAGGGTCAGGGCAGATGACACTCTTGTTGTGATTTTATGGCCAGTGGCCAACATTTAGTAATTATTTGTGACATTCACAAGTCACAAGCACAAGAAAATTGTTTTGTGCAATGTACCGACTGCAACATCGATGCCAACAAAATCCCTTTACGTTACAAATTTTCTCTGTTCTTCATGTCTTGACACCTACAATGCCACTTTATTTCACCAGTAAGTCAACTACATGCTCTAGTGCCTGTTTGGCTTGTGGAATTTCTAATAAGTAGACAGCTGTGTGAGGATTGTGGGTTGGGAAGCATCATGAATCACAAGGATACACCTGGGAGTTCGGTCAGCCGTGATGTTCAGTTCACCTCAAAGTGACATTTCCGAGTCTTGCAGGCACAAACGCTGTCGAGCACAATTCATTGATCAGCCTAAACCCGGTTGTCAACTTCCTGAAAAGATGCATGATTAATCCAGCCTTCCTTTTAGATTGATTGCTTCAAGGACTCAAAAAAACTATAAAAATGTGATATATGGACATGTACAGTAACCCACAAAATGTATTTGGACACTTAAGCTGCACTTACAAATGCATGAGATATATATATAACATATCAAACCAAGTGGCTTTTATTATATTTTATAATTAGTATATATGTTAATATAATTTTTTATATCTAAAAAAGATATAATGTTACAGAGAATTATTTGTCATTAAATACAGTAATATATTAAGTAACATAAGAAAAATATTGTTTTGAGACATGCAGGGAAAAGTGAGAGGAAAAACGTAATGTGAAGGGTTTATGGATTCAAGGTAAAACCTTCCAGTCAAGCAAAGAACAACCACACCAAATAATGTTTTTATTTTCTTTTTACTGTTTACTGCTCTTTATAGATTTTTTTTTACTAACTTGTCTTTATTTTAAAAGCATTTTCCTTTGGGTAAGCTTTTGAAGAATACAGTAAATGTCCTTATACAACAACACGGTTGAATTCTCAAGTATGAGTGGTCCGAAGGTGTCGATTAGTTTGTGTTGGTTAATTTGTTGTTCCAGCAGGTTGATATTAATGTGCTCGTTGTAACACATTATCCTTCCTATAATAACAACTTACACTGGAACATGTACAGTATATTATAGAACACATATGTGGATTAAAAACCCATAATTGTTGATATGGTGAAGCTATACATTTATTTTATGGAAGGAGTCTCCAGGGGCAGTGCTTTCTAACAGTCAGAGGTAATGTTAAGTTTCAGGGCAGAGAAAAGTCATCAGGATTGAGGAGATGGCGCGTTCCAGTTTCTCAGTAATATGAAATGCTGAATCTTTAGTTGTGGTAACTGCAAGAGAGATAAATTTTGTTCCACTAAATTAAATATAACAACTGTGTAAAGGAATAAAAATGATGATGTGTTATTATGGTTAGTGTTGGGAAATTGCTGAGGTATAAGAAGAATAAAGCACTCTGGGATGTTTCAGGAGAATACATTTTGGGTGGGAAAAAATCTGTGCTGTCGAACAATTTCCTGCTAATTAAGCGAGCAGGATTGCAACGGTAGACAGGAAACACAGACTGACTAAACAGGAAGTGTGTAATTGGCATTTTTCTTTTTTAGCATTTAGTCACTTAGGCTTGCTTAGTAAAGAACAGAAAAAAACCTGACAGCTTGCAACAGAAAAATAGTTAAAAAGAACATGAGTGAAGCTCACACAAGACCTTAGAACAGACAGTCATGAGAAAAAAAAGAAAGTACACCATATATTAAATCCATGTTTTTGTTTCAGGGTTACATTAACAATTGTGTGGTCCACACCAACCTCAGGTGACAAGTAAATATATATATATAAGTACACCTTACAATTCAGTAACATACAGAACCACCTTTAGCAACAATAACCTGGATTTTCATTTGAAGCAATTTTTATATTGAAAAGCTTGACGTTAAAGCGGTGATGTGAAGACATGAAAAATGCACCGACAAGGTTGCTATAAAGAACAGAAGACACAAGAATGAACCAGGAAGCTATGATTAGCCCATAGAGGGAGCTGTAACATTTTTCTACAAGAGTACACCTACAATAATTAAAAACCTAAACACGCATTATAGCAATTAAAGCAAAGAAATAAATGCATGATTTAGTGTCCTGCTGCTAGCTGTAAGGCTCTGCTCAGGTCACGACTGTGAAATAATTTCTTCATCTGTTTATTAATAAACATTAATTCATGAGGGACAATTATGAGAACAGGAACTAAACTGCAATATCTATTTGAATCATTTTCCTGTCCTACATAGTGTATCCCCCTATTCAAACAATTCCTAATGCCTCCTGCGTCTACCTCCTCGTCTCAACCTTTATGTCATGTACCTCCCAGGAGAGAGGAGATTTAGATTTTGAGTGTAAGAACAAATATAAGCACAAAATTTAAAAAGTGATTTTATTTAAATCCTCAACCTAAAAGAGGCTTCCAACAGGAAATTAAAGTGGAACCTAAGAATAAGTAAATGTTTCAGGGTCAGAGCTGTGGGCCAGGTACCTAAAGCAATGCTATCATGATTTTTCATACAGGTATGGATTATATCAGAAGGTAAAGGGTTAACACAATCAGAAGGAAAAGAGTTAACACATCCAGGAGGTAAAGGGTTAACACAACTGAGAGGTAAAGGGTTAACACATCCAGGAGGTAAAGGGTTAACACAATCAGGAGGTAAAGGGTTAACACAATCAGAAGGTAAAGGGTTAACACATCCAGGAGGTAAAGGGTCAACACAATCAGGAGGTAAAGGGTTAACACAATCAGAAGGTAAAGGGTTAACACAATCAGAAGGTAAAGGGTTAACACAATCAGGAGGTAAAGGGTTAACACAATCAGGGGGTAAAGGGTTAACATAATCAGAAGGTAAAGGGTTAACACAATCAGAAGGTAAAGAGTTAACACATCCAGGAGGTAAAGGGTTAACACATCCAGGAGGTAAAGGTTTAACACAATCAGGGGTAAAGGGTTAACACAATCAGGAGGTAAAGGGTTAACACAATCAGGGGTAAAGGGTTAACACAATCAGGAGGTAAGGGGTTAACACAATCAGGGGGTAAGGGGTTAACACAATCAGGAGGTAAAGGGTTAACACATCCAGGAGGTAAAGGGTTAACACAATCAGGAGGAAAAGGGTTAACACAATCAGGAGGTAAGGGGTTAACACATCCAGGAGGTAAGGGGTTAACACATCCAGGAGGTAAGGGGTTAACTCAATCAGGAGGTAAGGGGTTAACACATCCAGGAGGTAAGGGGTTAACACAATCAGGGGGTAAGGGGTTAACACAATCAGGAGGTAAGTGGTTAACACAATCAGGGGGTAAGGGGTTAACACATCCAGGAGGTAAAGGGTTAACACATCCAGGAGGTAAAGGGTTAACTTAATCAGGAGGTAAAGGGTTAACACATGCAGGAGGAAAAGGGTTAACACAATCAGGGGGTAATGGGTTAACACATCCAGGAGGTAAAGGGTTA
>JAQQZR010000004.1:4165553-4178203 GCA_030068235.1 Notoglanidium macrostoma | reverse complement strand
GCGAACAATCCTGAGTCGACTCCTTCACACACACACACACACACACACATACACACTGCAGCCTCTAGGAAGTGTTATACACATATTAGGTTTTTAGCCAAAGTCCAAACGGCCTTATACTCAACTGCACCATTCTCAACACACACTGGATGTGATTCCACCATGCACACACACATTTTAAACCTAGGAGCAATATATTATAGCCAGCCCATCTACAGGCATGTTTTTAGTAGGTAGATTGAAACCAGAAAACCTGAAGAAAACTCACACAGACACTCAAAACAGAACTCCAGACAGACAGGAAACCGAGCTTAGGATGGAAGCAGGGACCCTGGTTCTGTGAGATGGAAAGACTTGCACCACCTTAGTATAGTAACTAATAGTACCTGATAGCACCTCAAAGTACCCACAGGGATATGCGTATGGGCATGAAAGAACCATAGCAATTAAATCATCACTGTACAATTTATTTTCCTATTTGCTCTATTTATTTTTTGCTTGGATATCCTTCCCTTTAAGGAATAACCCAATTACTCCTTACAAATGTTTACCACAAAAAAATTATAGATGAATCAATTTATTAAATATTTAGTAACTAGGTATGGAGTCTGTATACAAGTTTTTGTACTATGTCTCAAAGGAGAATTTCAAGGATTGTACAACAACAATATAAGAACTATTTCAAACAAAAAAAACATAAAACCACATACAAAACTGATGAAGCCAGATAACTGTGTCAGGCCTCGTCTATGAGATTTTCCTGCTAAAATAAAACTAAAATAATTAAATAATTAATTCGACTTGGTTCATTTTACATGTACAACACAGCAGACTTCTACTTGAATGTTTACAGATAGCAGCGCTGTCTCAAAAGTAGTATCAAATCACGCAAGCCCTGTTTGTGGAAAGTGTGTGATGATTTCTAGCTTCGTTCTAATTGGTTGTTTACTACATGTTGGCTATATGTAGTGCAGAAATCAAAATCTTGACACCAAATGTGGCACATTGGCATGTACATGTAAGTAATGGAAAACTTATGGCAACTTTTTTCCCCTCAAACTATTTCTTTAATTCAATACTGAGAATCTTACTGTGATCAAGCGATTCTAATCAGTCGTGGCAAAAAGAAATTCATGCCCTCAGAAGAACTTTGTTTGGTTTGTCACTTATTATTAATCAAGCGGTTATTTTACGGACGCACCCTTTTATGGATTTGATTTGAGCTTAACGTCGTTTGTCCAGACGACTTAGAACAACATCAGAAATGCTTAAAACACTAAAGAGGAGTTATTGACCAAGTTAGGAAAGAATGTTTCAACATGCAGTACAATGCTATGAATTGAATTGCTTCTTATAGTAATAGAGAGTCATGGCGAGACACAGAGCGCAATCAACTGCATGTAAATAAGCTTGAAACGTGATGGCCACTTGAGTATTATAAGCAGACGAACAGAACAGACGTCAGACGCTGCTGAAGCGTCTCTCGTTTTAAATCTGTGGAGCTCCCACTGACGTATTTGATTGAAACAGTTACAAACAGGCTTTTGTTCAAAGCAAATGGGCTATTCCTTCCCCTGATTTTTTTAAAGGATAAACTTCTTTTTTTTTTTTTAAGGGATGGCATGAGAAAAGACTTTCGGTGTCTGGAGTTGCATTAGAATGACACTCAATTGAGTGGAAATTAAGTAGTCTATTGGCAAGCAATGTATATTGGCTGACAGACATTAGTCATTTCTTAGGTGTCTTCTGAATTTGGGGGCTCGTTGGACGAAAGCTTCACACTTGACTTTGAACAGTGTTTGTTTCAAAACTAAATGCTCCACTGATCTCAAGGGGCATCTCCTGAAAACAGACAACAACTGAGAAAAACAGTTCTATGAGATCCCTATGTTCCCCTTCTTTTTAGGTTTTCAAGATTTTTACAGAACATTTTCCATGAGATTCATACATATATATACAATCTACATAAAGCTGTGGTTCATCAAAACATTCAGGCTCCTTAATGAAACAAACACACATACACGTTTATCTTACTGTTCTTGTGAGGACCTTCCACTACCATAATAATACAACCTGAGTAATGGAAAGGAAAATTCTGGCTCTTTTATTTTTTCTTATTCTTGTTTAAATAAAAAGAAAGACACTTTCGTTGTGCAGAACATCCAAATGTTCTCACAAGGCCAAAATTGTCAGATCTTACTATCCTTTTGAGGACATCTGGTCCTGCTCCCACACGCGCACGCACACACACACCAGAATTTGATCAACCAATTATTATGAGTACACAAGCTTTACAATAATATTAGAAGAAATTTTGGAACCCAGGAGGGAAGTTTAAATATCAAAGAATTTACAAAAGAGCAAAGGAGAATTTCAAGGCTTGTACAAGATCAGAACTATGTTAAACTTAAGTAAAAAACAACAACAAACAAAAAAACAAAACACACAGACTGATGTTGGCTAACTAATGCACATCAATGGGATTTTTCTGCTAATGTAAAATTTTAATAATTAAATAATTTACCTTGATTATTGTTTCTTGTATAAGACTTTCAATAGACAGTAGCATAAAGGAATGTTACAGAAATCCTGAGATAGATTTAGATCCCAAATTAACAAGCCAGGATTGAGAGGAAAGAGGAAGGAGCAAGATCCATATTCACAAATTGTTTTAGTTTAAGTCCTTTCTACAAAGCCCATATTCATAAATCATCAAAAATGTGCTTATACAGTATGTTATCAAAGGTGGTTAATAACATATAATCATCTTGTAATACGTGTGAATATTCTTTATAATGCTGTACTGCACAAACTTTATAATTAATAATCACCTAATTATAAAGCAACTGTAATATTTATTAACAATTTAAATACATATATAAAATGGCATCCTCATTATAGGTAAGCTGTAAGTCACTCTTAACTAATATTGTAACAACATGATGTGTTATCAAGGAATCACTTTATAGCAATTATTAATTACTATAATTAGCACATATATATTATTAGAGCTGTATGAGTCATTATTAGAGTTTATAAAAAATGAGGTCCTAGGATCTGGGTGAGATTATCTACTGACGCAAGGACAAGAGCAAAATTCCAAGCAGAGGAAGAGCGTCAGGATTAATCAGGCAGGTCAGAAGGGAGCCCCGGTGTCTGATCTGCTGACTAATAGAATTTAAAATTAAATACATTTAATTTATAAAAGGATCTACAGACTGAACTTTTCCAGGATATTTTATCCATTTTCTTTTTTTCCAGGTGTTTTTGATCTATGGCTGGACAACCAGGATTTCCTGGACTCAAATTATGTGCTGTTATTTTCCTTTCTTTTTTTCCATAGGACATCTTCAAGAAGATCAAAAAGATCAGTCAACACACTGATCATGCACAGATACACACAGACACAGCACAAGTTAGGAGTTTCCTAAGCCGAGTGACTAAAAAAATACAATACAACTAATAATTACACAAATAAATCTAAATCTAGATGAAATTACTGGAGAATATTTTCAATATTTGTGTTGCAATTCAAGTCTTTTATTTATCTAGCACATGCCAAATGTCAGCCAAAGTGCTGCAGAACAAAATCTACTGGTTCCAAAAAAATACAATTAAAATTAAATATGAGAAAAAACCCCATTAAAAAACAAAACAGAAGATATAAATATTTAAGGAATGTTCTGTTAAGTGCACAAGTTAAGCAGCTTATTATTCATATATGGTATGAAAGCTTATTATTCAGTAAATACAGTGAAAATAAAAAAAGAAAAGTGTGTAGTTATGAGAGCCTGGAATTGAAGCCAGGAGCTGCTGATGGCTCGTGAGAGATTCAGGGTTAAACTTTAGTTTTCCTGCTCACTTGCTCAGGATGATTTATGAAACACGCCAGTCGTAGTATGAGATTGCACAATGTGATATAGCAGTACACTGGATAGAAAGAGCTGATGTTTGGGGTGAGGTTGTCAAACGCACTCACAGAAAAACAAGTGACTCTAAAGTCTGAACTGAAAAGCTCCACTGATTCCTCGGTTTCCCAATCCAGCCTGCAGGAATTCCTATAGACAGTCCAGGCTGTATTTTTCCCTTCTATGCTAAAAACACTTCCACCATCATCAGAAATCATCAGCTCAACGTCGTCACAGCGTCTCTCACACAGGCAAATTATACCACCCTCATTTATTTGGATCCATGCTGCCTCCTTCACTCGAACTCTGATCATAGCAAAGTCCACAGTGTGGAAGTTATAAACACAGAGATAAGAAATAAACACTGCAGGAATCGAATCAACACACATCACACTGACTTTTCACGCTCCTCCTGAGAGACACACAATGCACCAAAATCTTATGTTTACATTAAACAAATCTCATATTTTACTGGAAAAACAGGATCTGTGGATCACTTTGAATATGTTCTTTAAAATCTATTTCTATATTATACTTTATATTTCTATAATTTCTATTTAATTCATTAGATTCATTTGTGATTTGGTGTCATTTTTTATATAAACAAAATCTAATTTTTTTATTTTAATAAATTTATTTATTTGCTTGTTTATTTGTTTGGCTTGATCATGTGTTTATTTATTTATTATTTATTAATTTGTTTGGTTGTTTAATTTGATCAGCATTGTTTATTTATTTATTTATTAGTTTGTTCATTTGTTTGTTTAATTTGATAATGCACCATTGGTCTGTGTGTTTGTTTTGTTTGATCGTGCACCATATTTAATTATTTTTAAAGATTGTTCATGTATCCATTTTTTTCTTTGTTTTCTTGTTTGTTTGTTTATTGTTTGATCTATCTATCTATCTATCTATCTATCTATCTATCTGCCATTTGTTTATTTATCTAATTTTTTACTTACCAACACTTTTTAAAAATGTTCCTTGATTAAGAGTTTTTACTCGGAAACTTTTCTGAAATTCAAAGCCTCTGTTCTTGGGTTCTAAACCTTTGTGCAAATTAACTGAAAAACTCTGAAAACAACAAAAATCAGTTTTGCTTAATTTTTTATTACGAATAATATTAATATACTCACATCAGTACATGATATGACCTCCTCTTTGACTCTTGAGAAGCATGTGGATGTGACTTGGATGTGAATCTACCAATTTTGAACAGTATTGGAGGATTTTAGGCTCTCTGCACCAAACTTGATCTAGGATCTGAATCATCTTCTCCATGGTTGTGCAGTCCATTCCACAAAGTCTTTGCTTACAAATACACCACAAATTTTCAATTGGGTTCAGATCAGAAGAGTTTCCAGACCACTCCCATATGTTCATTAGATTCTCATTGAAAATTTTCTTCATTTGTTATGACGTGTGACATGAGGCCAGGTGACACGGTGTGAGTGCAAGCAACCAAGGCCATAAAGCTGAAGCAACTCCAAAACATCTTTTGTGGGTGTTTCATGCTCAGGTCAATGTGGACATTGCGAAGCTTTTCAGTTGGTGACCTCCTAACCTGCTGACTTCTCTGACCCTGGATGGAGAAGTGGCTTTCCTCCAAGAGGTGTATGCAATCCATGGATAACTTAACTTATGTTCCTTTCTTCCTCAAATAAACTAGACAAATGTCCCCACAATGTCAAAACCATCAGATACTCCTATACTTATGGGAAGATTTGGTCCTCATGCACACACACTCACACATTTCACCTAAATGTAACATGAATTTTATACATTATAGTTCTTTTGTGAGGACCAAATACTGACACGTTTTGCAGTCCCGCTCTCTCTCTCCACACATTTATCTCTTTCAAACACACACACACATACAGCTCTTGACTGTGTCCTCCAGCCAGCATTTCAGAACAGAATTCTTCCTCTGAATTTAAAATAGGCGAGCAGCAAGCAGTTTAATTATCTCCCCATACACACGTGAAGACAGGCAGACTGCCATGTCAGACTTAATGTAAAGGATAAAAACACCCAAGAAATATGAGTATTAAAAATTCATGAAGGTAAATCAATACTCAATATACCAAACAAAACAAAACAAAATAAAAAATCCCTGAAAGATATTCACACAAAGATAAGAAAATGCCTTAGTGTCCAATCCTGAACCTGAAACATATTCAGCTTTCTGGGATGTTTAAAAGGCTTTAGGATTATAATTTTTTTTGTTTCTTGTGTGCAGTGGCGATTAGCGCCTGGACATCTGGGGAGGGGGAGGAAGGGCGGATCTGTCAGGCTTCCCCTTATTAAACAGAGTCTCGCAGGGGGTGTTGGTTTACAAACTGCGTTAGGAGTTATGAGCACTGAGCAAATGGCAGCGAATGTGATCGGTGTGCGCGCGCCTGCGCCTTGACTGTGCCTTTTGCGCGCGTCCAAGACGCAGAAGACGTTAGGAGAATTCCTTCTATTCACTATTAGTCATAACGCATGAGTGACCGTATGGCGCGCGCTGTACCAGGGCTTTGTGCTCCCCCGCCGGAAATCGTAAACGGCACGCAGAGTAACCGGACTCTGTGCCTGAACGCCTCGGATGCGCACGGAGCTGGAAACGGGAGTCTGGCGGCGAACAGCAGCGGCGATCCGTTTGGCCGTAATGAGGAAGTGGCCAAGCTGGAGATCACGGTGCTGAGCTTGACCTTCTTGGCGGCGGTGGCGGGCAACGTGAGCGTGCTGCTGGCCGTGCGCAACGCAGCCAAGAAGAGCTCGCGTGTCCACCTGTTCATCAAGCACCTGAGCCTCGCCGACCTGGTGGTGGCCTTCTTCCAGGTTCTGCCGCAGCTCTGCTGGGAGATCACGTTCCGCTTCTATGGACCCGACTTCCTGTGCCGCGTGGTGAAGCACCTCCAGGTGCTCGGCATGTTCGCCTCCACCTACATGCTGGTGATGCTCACGGTGGACCGCTACATCGCCATCTGCCACCCGTTAAGGAGCTTGCAGGGGGCCACGCGCCGCGCGCGCCTCATGATCGCGTGCACGTGGCTGTGCAGTGTGGTGCTCAGCACTCCGCAGTATTTCATCTTCTCCCTCAGCGAGATTGAAAGAGATTCGGACGTGTACGACTGCTGGGGTCACTTCATCAAGCCGTGGGGCGTGCGCGCCTACATCACCTGGATCACCGTGGGCATCTTTCTCATCCCGGTCGCTGTGCTCGTCATGTGTTACGGATTTATCTGCAGCAGCATCTGGAAGAACGTGAAGTGCAAGACGAAGAGCGGCGCGGCGCACGGCACGAGCGCGCTGATCGGCAAGGCGTCGGTGAGCAGCGTGAGCACCATCTCCCGGGCCAAACTCCGCACCGTCAAGATGACCTTCGTCATCGTGCTCGCCTACATCGTGTGCTGGGCTCCGTTCTTCACCGTGCAGATGTGGTCGGTGTGGGACGAGAAATTCTCCTGGGACGGTGAGTGTTCAAGTGCGCAAGGAAATGACGGCGCGCATCATGCTCTCACCTGACTTGCTATGAAATTCACACAAACGTAGACGTTCTTAACTTTTATCAGACATTTTCTTATTTCATCTGATCAGGTGTGCCATTTAGATTGTGTCGACGTGTATGCTTTTCAAATCATTTTAACATTACTTAGTAAAAGGTTGGGCTTAACGGTGGAATCAGTCTTAATGTTGTGTATTTGCTGTTTATAAATGACGCCCATCCTTCAGCACATGTCTCCTTACATGGTTTTCGAAACGAAAACAAAATTTAATCTAGCACTTGTATTAGTTTGCACAAGAATTGTTTAAGCATTTGAGTTGAGTGACTGACTTGTATTTATTTATCTATTTATTTGTTTGTTTGTTATATGTAGGCACATCTGAAGGTTTTCCCTGTAAAACACCTTTAACAGGCAACAGAGAATGAAAGAGGCATGTCTTGTCTGTCCCATGTAGGCCAGCTCACTGCTCACTGAGAGGAAATTGACGTTTTTCCTTTTTTTTCCATCACTCATTTGAGCCACATCCACATCGCTGGATTTCTTAAGATGCCAGCTTTTGTTAAATTCAACAAAACATCACCTGACTTAACAGATGTTTTAAAATGAAGAGTTTTTATTATTATTATTTGTAGTCTCCTAGAACAATCCTAAAAACTCCTATAATAATCCTCTATGATGGATTAGTTTCCTCCCACAATCCAAAGACATGCAGATTAGGTAAGCTGGCTACTCTAAATTGCCTATAGGTGTGAATATGAGTGTGAACGGCTGTTCGTCTCTCTGTGTTAGCCCTATGATAAACTGGCGACCTGCCCTGCTAAACTGGAATTGGCACCAGCTTCCCCATCACCCTTAATGGATAAGCAATTTATGGATGGATAGATTTTAAGCTGCCAAAAGTCTAAGCAACAAGCAAATGTGCTATTAGGCAGCATGCGTAACAGAGAAAGATTCTTATTCTTCTCATTTGCATTACTTTCCTTCTGTATTTAATCCCATATTTTCAATATTCTCCTTTCTCAGATTCGGAGAATATGGCGGTGACCCTGTCGGCGCTGCTCGCCAGCTTGAACAGCTGCTGCAACCCGTGGATCTATATGCTGTTCGGTGGTCACCTACTGTACGACTTCCTGCGCTACTTCCCGTGTTGTCGGAAGCTCGGGTACAACATCCGTAACGACTCAGACAGCAGCCTGAGGAGGAATACACTGTTGAGCAAACTACCTGCTGCCTGCACACCCACAAACGCCTCAGACTCATGGAGGGACTCGCACAAGTCCAGCCCCTCTGTAGCACAGGATTGTTCCAACAGAGTCCACCAAAGTGTTGACTCTTCACACAAGACTAGTCAGAGCACAGACAATCTGAACAAACAAAATCACACCAACCTGGCTCAAGTCCCTGATACAGACAGCTGAAGATTTTTTTTGATCAACCATGGTTCCATTTATTTAAATGTTTACATTTGCTTGCTTCTTATTTGGGCGGTTATCCAATGAGCCAGTCATATAGGTGTAATGCAATGGATAAAATCATACAGATCTGTTAATGCATGATCTCAGTGACTGTGGCACAGGTTCATCTAAACTGGACAGCTGACGACATTGCATGGTCTTCATTCTGTCTTGTCCGGTTTTGATAAGCCAGTGACCACTGTAGCCGCACATTCCTGTTCTTGGCTTACAAGAGTGGAACTTCTTAAGTGGAACTAGAAGAGTGGTCTTCTGCTGTCATAGTCCATCCATTTAAAGATTCGGCTTGTTATGCAATATTGAGATGCTTTTCTTCTTACCACGATTGTAAAAAGTAGCTATTTGCTTTATCATAGCTTTTCGGCCAACTCGAACTAGCCATTCTCCTCTAATGTTTCTCAACAAGTCCTTTTCAGATTTTCTCTTCTTCACTAGAAAAACTCTAAAGAGTGTTGAACATCAAAAAAGCAAGGAAACAAAATTACAGCCCTTTCTGAAATATTCAATATGGCCTGGCACCAACAACCGTGCCACAAAGTCACAGAAATCACATTTTTCCCCATTCTGTAGTTTGATGTGCACGTTAACTGAACTGAAGCTCTTGACTGTATGATGGATCTGCAGCTGTTCATAATTTTGCACCTAGAATTGCAGTAAGGGTGACAGATACATTGAAACATTTTCTGTATGCATAGTGTAACTACCTGACATTACAGGAATGCTTGTCACAAATATTGTAACATATAGATAAACTGCTTTAAAAAAAATGACACGATGAATGTATGTTCCAGTCTAACCATATTTGTCTGTCTTTTAAATGGCTCCTCATATGAATAACAGTAACATGACAGTAGCTGAAAATACAAAATGATTCATATTGTCTTTTAAGTTCTTGGAAATTCATGTAATAAACATATGAAAAGTATTTGGATGTAATGTAGCCGCTGCTTATGACCGGCCAGCACTTTTTGCCTAACTTGGCGAAAGAGAAATAAGAACTTTACTGTAGTTGTTCGCTTGTTCTTATATTTTGTCCTAATGTGCTGTGGTGTAAATGTTTGCACGGGTTGTTTTAAAGGTTGCCTATAAATTTAGGTAACTGTGACAAAGTGTGTTGTGACCCCATGTAAATCCTATAAATACTTCTAAATATGGTAAACTTTTTGTCTTGACTTTCTGTGTTTGGTAGATGCAGGCCCATTTCATCTTCTCGTTCCACCAAAATAGTTTTAGTGATTATGTAGTACCAAGTACTGCAGTATTCAAGGTCCAAGGTCCAGCTGCATAAAATTCTTTGTTTGCAAACTGACATGACTGCATGTTGGCAGCACTTCAAAAAAAAACAAATCAAAGTTGTTGTTTTTTTGTTTGGTGCTTCACGTTACCACTTTCGACTACTGCCACAGACACAACAGAAGAGACGACACAGCAGCAGATAGTACAATAAACGGGAGCCTTGAATTCGATGCAGAGAAGAGATATCGCACTTCATTCATTCTGTTCATTCTGTTTATTAGTTTTTGTTTTCGATCAAGCAGTGTCAGCAGTTTGCTAATCAGACAAGTGACGGTAAATAAAATAAATTCAACAAATAAATAGTAAATAGTCTGTGAACACTCTTCTGTTTCAGACCTAATGTCCCTGTAGCTAGTTTCTAGTTCAACATGCTGCCTTCTGCTAAAAACTTTATATAAATTCT
The DNA here is from genome assembly GCA_030068235.1 of Notoglanidium macrostoma. NCBI lineage: Eukaryota > Metazoa > Chordata > Actinopteri > Siluriformes > Auchenoglanididae > Notoglanidium > Notoglanidium macrostoma. The sequence continues at coordinate 4,167,633 of JAQQZR010000004.1, read as the reverse complement.
TGTGATTTGGACTGCAAGTAATGAATCTGCTACAGACGTTGTGGTGGTTCATGCTTAGAAAATTAGGTTATGGCTACGTTCACACTGCCATGCCGCTTAAGATGACAAAGGTCTGATGTTTTCAGGGCTGTTTGAACGCACAAATCCGATCTTTTCAAATCACATTTCAGTCACTTTCATATGTGGTCCTAAATCCAATATGTATTCGATTTGTGGCCATGCAATCAATTCATGTGGCTTTGTGCCTTTATGCATGTGCTGATCACTGTCATCAGCCAACATGGTGTTCTGTTGATTTGTGGTACTCTGCGAGAGCTGCCACTTAGTGGTTTCGTGTTAGGTTTAAAGTAAAGATTTTAGGTTTAATTTAAAGCTTTAAATCTTAAGGTTACAAGCTAAATTGACTTTATTCTCTGCTATCGGTAGCAGAATGCAGATGCATACATTAGTTACTAGCGTGTCCAATTTTGTCAGGTTTAATACAATGAGTTCTCTCACAAATATGTTTTTTGTTGTTGATGCAGATGACTTGTGCAAAAACATATCAATGTGAGCATGCATGATGTTTCAGAGGATAGATGTGTTCTCATTACGGTTAGATACGGCTCACTTGTAATTATGAACATGAATTATAAACATAGGCAAATCTGATCAAAATCAAATCAAATAGATATTCCAATTCATCCCAAAGGTGTTCAGTGGGTTTGTGTTCAGGGCTCTGAGTTCTTTCACCCCAACCTTGACAAACTATGTCTTCATGGACCATAGGGCATTGTCATGTTGGAACAGGTTCCAGTGACAGGAAATCTTAATGCTATAGTATACAAAGACATTCTAGAACTCTGTGCTTTCAACATTGTGGCAACTGTTTGGGGAAGAATCACATATATTTCATATTTCACATATATCACATATATATGATGATCAGGTGTCCACATACTTTTGGCCATACTGTGTACTTTGCTGAGTTGACATCCAGACTATGATCCACCAGTTGATGCTAGTAGATTTTATTTTTTCTCATAAAAAAGCAGAAGTCCATGATTTCAAGGATTCCCCTTGTGATCTGAAACGTACAAAGAACACAACTCAAATGTGACCCAAGGTAAAGACTTGCTATGACAAGATAATGATGAAGTGCCCAGTGCAGAGAAATGGAAGATAAATCATAAAGAAAACCAAACCCAACATGCTGGTAAGAAATGAAGTAACTTTCCAGCTAGAATTATTCTTTTTGTGGACTTCATTGATAGCATAACTGAAGCTTGAGTTTCAGTTAAAGAAATAACACTGATAATAGGTTAACTCACATCAAGTCACTAGCTAGCTAGCTAAAAGAAATCAACTGTCTTTGAATGCTGGCTCATATCGTAAAACAGTTTTGATGTATAAGTGAATCCAAAATGAGTTCACAGTTTGGGAATGAACCATCACTTGTACACTCTACACTACTGAGTACTCTACTCTATTGTGTGTATTACCAAACTTATAAATGTCCACATGTCTAAAATCTCATGTTATATGTCATGTGATGATTAATGAAACACCATCATTAAGCCAGTTGTATATATGATTTCTACATTCACCATTAAGTATCACTAGAGAGAGTGCTTTAAAGCTTAAGTCTGACCTGTGTTCAGTGTAGGTGACAAACATTTAGCCAATCAGATTGACTTCTGTACTCAGATGCTCAGATGAGCGATGACCTTCTCATAGCCTACATTATGGCTTATATATATATATATATATATATATATATACACACACAGTTGTGGTTGAAGGTTTGTGAACCCTTTTAGAATTTTCTATATTTCTGCATAAATATGACCTAAAACATCATTAGATTTTCTCACAGTCCTAAAAGTAGATAAAGAGAACCCAGTCAAACAAATGAGACAAAAATATATTACTTGGTCATTTATTTATTGAGGAAAATGATCGAATATTACATATTTTTGAGTGGCAAAAGTATGTGAACCTTTGCTTTCAGTATCTGGTGTGACCCCCCTTTGCAGCAATAACTGCAACTAAATGTTTCCGGTAACTGTTGATCAGTCCTGCACACCGGCTTGGAGGAATT
>JAQQZR010000004.1:4142882-4156167 GCA_030068235.1 Notoglanidium macrostoma | reverse complement strand
ATGTGGCATTTTTTTTGCCAAATGTACCTTATCAGACCACAACACACTTTCCCACATACTTTTGGGAGACTTGATATATTTTATTTTGCAAACTTTAGCCGGGCCTGGATGATTTTCTTTGTAAGAAAAGGCTTAGGAAAGGCCTACTCCATAGTCCAGACATATGGAGAATACAGGAGATTGTTGTCACATGTAGTACACAACCAGTAGTACTTGCCAGAAATGTCTGCAGCTCCTTCGGTATTGCTGTAGGTCTCTTGGCCTCCCTAACCAGTTTTCATCTTGTCTTTTCATCTTTTCATCAATTTTGGAGGGATGTCCAGTTCTTGGCAACGTCACTGTTGCCCTATATTTTCTCAACTTTTTGACGACAGTCTTCACTGTGTTTTGGAAATTTTTTTGTACCCTTCTCCTGACTGATTTCTTTCAACATTTCAACAATGAGATCCTTTTGATGCTGTGGAAGCTCTCTGCGAATCATGGCTTTTGCGGTACAGGAAACTGCGTAAATGTCAGGAAAATCCTACTAGGGCAGTTGAACTTTATTTGGGGTTAATCAGAGTCTCTTTAATTGATGGCAGGTGTGTACCCAAGAAGAGTGAATGCAGTCATCATTTCCTTAATTGAATTAAAAGGTGCTTCGACAAAGTATTGGTTTAAGGGTGTGTACACTTATGCAACCAGCCTACTGTACATTTTTAATTTTTAATTTTTTTCCCCTAACAGATTTATTTGTTTTTCAATTGAATTGTACATTTCATAGGTCATTAAAGGTGGTAAAAGGTTTGAAATTATTTATTGTGGTCTCATTTTTTTACATCACAAAAACCTGGCATTTTAACAGGGGTGTGTACACTTTTTATATGATAGATAGATAGATAGAGAGAGATAGATAGAGAGAAAGAGAGAGAGAGAGAGAGAGAGAGAGAGAGAGAGAGAGAGAGCACAAAAATAGTCAGCCAAAAAAATGTATACACATGGCAGGGAAAGAAAAATTTGTATAAATATTTTAATACTAAATTTATTCAGAAATCACAAGATGAATATAAGTTACCTTCGGCCTCTATATTTACATAAGGGGTGCTCAAAGTGGTGGGCATTAGCTTCCGGACATTTATGTGTAAAAGTGTTCCTGAAGTGTGTATACATTTTCTGGCTGACTCTGTATATACGTATACAGATTCGAATCAACCACACACAGCAGCACAACACCTGCAGTCCATAAAAACTGGGAATTTCCTGCTCCGGTCTTGTTAACAGGCTCTCCTTTCTACAGTTTCTTGTTTACTTTAATACACTTTGCACCTGTTCCTCCTTCATTTTTCCTTGAAGCTCTCTCAGATAAGTTATGTAGCTTGTCTCATTCAGACAGCATCCAACTTCTTACAAGATGCATGCAACTTTAGTGATTTTGGAAAGTTTGAAGTTACTTGAAATTAAACCAGACTTCCTCTTCCTTAAATTGCATTGGTGTTTAACTAATTTAGAGGCCAAAAAAGAAGATCTACATGCAAATGTGTACATGTGAGCTTCCATTTGTGTGCCATTCTCTCCGAGGCAACAGCCACAGGAAGTGCGTTCTACATCAATGCCCTTGAAAGTGATCATAGGTTAAGCGTGTGCACGCACACACACACACACACACACACACACACACACACACACACACACACACACACACGCGCGCGCGCACGCTTTTGTTTTACTCTCCTTTTGAGGGCCTTCCATTCACATAATGATTAATACAGCTAATTAATGCTACACCTAAACCTAACCCTAACCTTAACCTCAGTAATGAAAAGGAAACCATTCTCTTATTTTAGTTTTAAAAAAAATAAACACTTTCCTTGTAAGGACCATCTAAATTGGAGGATTCCTCACCATGCTAAAATTGCCAGATCTTACTATTCTTGTGAGGACATTTGGTCCTCATAAGGGTATATAAACATGCAAACACATACATACATACATACATATGCATGTACGCACACACACAAGACAATAGAGCGCATGAACACAAATTGCATTTTTGTTAGCTAATTGTATATTTTACACAGTTGTAGATTATGTATATTTACTCCAGTAGTCAGTTTGAGGATTATACACTTAAAGTTTAGAACCCTTACCTTAAGGGTTCTTCTGTTGTCCATCTGAAGGAAATTTTAGTTTTTTTTTGTAAGTAGAGTATCAGAAAATGTTCCAAGTCTAAGCCTAAAACCTAAGCAAGAACCTTTACATATCTAATGAACCCCTAAAGAACCATTCAAGAGCCCCTTTTTCTAAGGGTGTACCAAGAACCAAGACGTTTAGACATTATCAATAATTTGGAGCTTGTACCACACGCCATCCCAGTTAATACAGTTTTTCTTAGGAAAAAAATCATTCCTCAAGGGGTCTTTTAGGGATCATTGGAAAATTAAGGGTTCCAAAAAAAGTGTTTCTGATAGGAAAACATCTCCTGAATGGTTTTATTCCTTCCTCCTTATTATTATACTTTTATTAATTAAAGAATAAACAATCATACTTTTCATCCATTGATAGTTACAACTATTGTCATGGCACATTCATGAGAAAAGTTAATTCCTGTTATCAATCGTGTTCTCTCACCAGCATCTATTTTTTCTCTTTTGTGAAGGTAATAACGTTTCCAAAAGATCTTCTGTCCCGAAGACTTTCCTGTGGTGGAATATTTACTGCCAGTCACAAAGTGCTAACATCGGAGACTTATTCCAAAATTGTTGAATAAACATCTTCTTATATAAAACTTCACCATGTCTAGAACTTTATTCTTTTCTTTATAAAAATAACAGCATGATTTTTTTTCATTCCTTTATACTTAGCCATAATTTATGCAACGTCCATTCCGTTACTATAGAAACGGAAATGTATTAGAACAAGTGCATTAATATAACCCTTGCAGGTGGAAATCCCTTCAGAGCCGCTGTTATAGAAAATAAATCAACCTTCTGATTGGGGGATTAAACAGCACTGTGGAATGAGAGAGTATAGCTAATAACCAGACCAGAATATATCATGAAATCCAATGTGAAATGTAAAACCAGACCTCACTCTCTTATTCTTAGGTGTAGTTATGTATTATTCTGCTACAAGGCCTGCTCTCTTTTGCAATATGTAGTGAACAGGGTGATGCTTTGTGTGTTTCTGTTTACAGAGGGTGGAATAACTCAGCCTCGTTAGAAACTTCCCGAACACCGAAATGACTAAATGACTCCACAAATCTCACAACAAAGGCTTCAGTATCTGGAAGTAGCAAAGGGTTGAATTTTAGTCAGTGCCTTTTACAGAACAGCTACAGTCAAATTTCGCTTTTATAGGAGAGGAGGCACACAGAAACAGATTGTAGTCTGTTTTACTTTAACGTTAGACTATAGTCTTTTAGATCAATTAAATCATATAGCTGTAGACTATAAAGTCAGGTTCATAATAATTAGTAAATTTGTAGAGAAGATTGAGAACATTCGGCAAAATACCAAAGCACAAAAATCTGGTTGTCTCTGCCAGGAGGTTAGGATACATCTTTCAACAAGCTAATGTCTGAACTTGTTAGACAGAAAGGCTCAGCCGGCATGTTGTTATTCTCTACAAGCGAAGCTTCACCAAATGTTAGCTGTATGTATGCAGATAAATTGCAGCTTTATCTATTATGTGAGAAAAAACAAATGCACTATTCACATGTTTGAGAATTATTGTGTTACGACAAAACGACACCTTCATAATCTCAAAACACCGCTTCTTGTTCATGTTAGTTATTTCATAGCATATTTTCACTCAGCTTTATTTTCTTACACAGTGTAATTAATGTCACCCGTCAGGAACAGTGCAACACACTCTCAGAGCAGTGCTTAAAAAAAAAACACACTCCTGTAGAAATCAAATGTAAAGGGCCACTGTGTAGGAATTGCAGGTAATTATACCCTAATCAGAACATACTTATGAATTCCATAAGTATATTATGGAAGATATACTCAATTTATGTTAATAGCTATCCTCCTACATTGTGGACCTTTAAGATCTATGGCCAAGAATGTCACCAGATTGCTGCAGATTGCTTTTGCAATATTGATGACATCGAACGTGGCCACTCGCTGCTTGGCACAGAGGATTCTGGGAAGTCTTAGACGGCCCCTTTGAGGTGCAATATTTACATATTAGGATGGTAATCACACTGTGTCGTCTGAGACGTTTGCGGTGACTGTACCGTGTTGCGATAAATCACCAAAAATTCTTAATACATGGTGAATAAAATGATTCTGATTTTCTTGGAGAAGGATAAAAAAGGAGGGAAGCCTTACAATTGCATTACTTTTCTTTGATTGTTTTTTTCTTTTCTTGAAATTAAATTAATATCTAAAATAAGTGTACCAGATCATGTGTCAACAAACTCATTCATTTAAAGAAGAATACATGGATTAGAGCACTTTGTTGGAAAGATAAGGATTCAGAGATGCGCAGTCTGTTGATATATAGTCAGTAGTTTCCTGTAAATGTGGGATAATAGTGCAGTGTTTTACTGACCTCCTCAGACTTCAGCACACATTACACCCTGTGCTAATGAAGTCCTTGCAAGCTTCAAGTACATCTACTCTTAAATAAATTTTTCAAATTGTTTAGCACACAAATGACCAAATACACTGAAAAATTAACCTGTAAACAAATTTACAGTAACTTACTGGCAGTAAAGCTGCTAGATAGTCACTGTAATTAATATCTACAGCATTCGTGGTGTAACATTTTGTTTAGAGTTATAGCACAGTGTAGTGAATTTTTAAATACAGTGTAAAGCCATGTGCATACCATTAACATTAACATCAGCAATAACATTAAAACCACCTGCATGATATTGTGTAGGTCCTCTTTGTGCCACCAAAACAGCTCTGACCCGTTGAGGCTTGGACCTCTGAACGTGTGCTGTGCTATCTAGCACCAAAACATTAGCAGCAGATTCTTTAAGTCCTGTAAGATGCAAGGTGGGGCCTCCATGGATCAGATTTGTTTGTCCAGGACATCCCACAGATGCTCGATCGGATTGAGATCCATGGAATTTGGAGGCCATGTCAACGCTTTGAACTCTTTGTCATGTTACTCAAACCATTCCTGAACAATTTTTGCAGCATGGCAGGGCGCATTATCCTGCTGAGATGCTCTGACCTATTCCGCTAACCATCACAAGCTTGTCAAAGTCGTTCACTCAGATCCTTAAACTTGCCCATTTTTCCTGCTTCCAGCACATTTACTTTGAGAACTGACTGTTCACTTGCTACCTAATATATCCCACCCCTTGACAAGTGACACTGTGATGAGATAATTAGTGTTATTCACTTCACCTGTCAGTGGTTTTTATGTTATGTGTGATCGGTGTATGGCATTCCCCTTACATATGGGCATTCTTCTTCTCATCACAGTTGAGTTTTAGGTCAAATATTTTTATTTGTTGTTAAAAAAAAAAAAATTTTGCATTTATTGCTTTTTTTTCTGGGTATTTTAAGGGGAACCAAATGTAAAAGGCTGGCTCAGCACTCTTGTCTATTATTTGAGGCTGTTATGATACATTTAGATAGTGATTTATGTAAACCCTTTAAAGTTTCAGTGCAAAGGGTTAGGGTTTTAAAGTGTCCACATGTTGTAAAAAAATTCAACACATTGCAAATATTCATGTTAAATGTTAAATGTAAACATGAAATATATATCTAAATGTTAAATATGAAATGGCATATACAATTTAATGTAAATGTTAAAATAGATGTTTCATGTTAAATAGAAATATTATGTGTAAAACGTAAACGCAGTTCCTAATGTTACATGTAAATGGTAACGGTGATTAACAGGGTTGCCAGGTTCGCTGTTTTTACGCCAAATTGGTTGAGTTTTGGAACAAAGTTGAGGGTGTAAAGCCTTTTGGCGCGTTAGATTTGTCTTTCAGTAAATCAATGGCCAACCACACGGGGGCGCTGAATTGAAAAGATGTACAGAGCACAACAGAGAAGAACAAAACCAACTAATGTAAATCCAATTTAACAAAACTTCCTTCTTCACTTCCCCTTGTTCTTGCATTTTTTAAAAACGTCTCATTACATTATTACATTTCTTCAATATCTCGAGGCAAATTTCTTGAGAAAGTTACAACGCTTTACTTTGATGTTTAATACTGCTTACTAAAATGATAAAACATTTCTGAGCAGTTTTAGTGCTGAAGGGAGTAAAAGTGGAAAGTAGGTGAGTATTAGTTGATTTGAAACGCGTCCTTGTGACAACGGCGGCACCGCGTCCGAGACAAAACTCCGGCCGTTGGTGCAGCATTCAGTGTTTGATTAGTACCCTGGATAAAAAAAAAACAACTCTATAAGTATTTTTAATTATGGGAACCGAGGTTCCTCTGTGGAAGCGCGTGCACGCGTTTACCGGCCCGGTTCCTCGTGCGAGACACGGACACCGAGCAGTGGCCATTCGGGAGCTGATAGTGGTCTTTGGAGGTGGAAATGAAGGAATAGCCGAGGATCTGCATGTTTATAACACAGGTATGAGAGGGGAATAGTGCTGAATGCTAGTTTATACGAGTAGCAATGTTGGTCTTCTTTTCTCCAAGTTTGTTTGGCTTATTACTTTGTACAAAGTGTAACTGCCGAGTGCTAAATCCCAAATTTCACCCTATTCCGTGGAGTAGTGAGTATAGTATAATGGCGCCTACGCGCTATCTAGTGCACTACGTATCTAAGTGAAAGTGTTTTAGGACACAGCCGTTTTCGGGGCGTTACCGTAGAGTGCAAATGTTTGTACCCCCATGAGGATAGTGTTCAGAGCAGGAAGGACTGAGTAAGGCTATAAAGTATCAATATAAGTTTTAACTTTTCGTTGTTAGGTTATATGCTGCTAGCAACTGTCTTAAAGTGGATTATTTTGTAATTCTGTATCACAACAGGACCGCCAGGGGTTCTAAATAACCCCACATAATGGTAGTGAAGCTGGGACTGGTTTCTTTCTATCCCAGTTTCTTTCTATCTTTCTATGTGAGCAAGGCTTACTTTATTATTCTTTTTTCCAAGAAGGAGAAACTAAATGGGACGCAGAGAGCGCAGAATAGTCGACTCTTCTATGATATTCAAAGCTACAACCGTAACCACTTTATAACTATGTCTGGATATATTTCCAGTTGAGTAATCGTATTTCTACATTGACTATGTTTTGTCACCAGTGAACTTTGCTGCCATGTACTGGATTTTAAGATGTATGGCATTGGTAAGTGCAGACTTTCGCCAAGTTAAAATGCCATATCTCAGTGTTAGCGAAAGCAAAAACCCAACTTGTTAAGCCCTCACATGAGTCAGACCCGTTCCAAAACGTAATGGGTTCTTGCTTGGCCCATGTTATACCCTGCCATCAAGTTTCATGAAAATTGGGACTTTAGGTTTTTTTACGCTGTCCATCCTGATTAAAGACAAACAGACAAACAAACCGCACCAAAAACATAATGTCCTTGGCGGAGGTAATACACTAATTACCAATGTCCAATCAAAATGCAAAGTGCACGTGAGGGTTTACAGCAGAATTATAAGTTTTTTGTTTGTTTGTTTTTAAGGTTACAATTTTCTGTTCATAATTTCAGAGGAATTTGGTGCTCATGTAGCAATCAAGAGGTGGGTGTATGTGAGGAGGGAAGGTTGAGAAATGTATTGAGAGTTAAATTGAGAGCGAAAATTCCTGGGTGTGGTGAACTTGGTTTAAGCCTAATGTAGAATGTGACTTCATATGAGTCTGGATTTAAATTTGTTTAATTATTATTAATTCTGTTGTAAATCTGTGGACCTGGCAACACTAATGGACTCATACATGGACTCTTCCGTCCTTCTCTGTCCTGTTAGTCTCCAAACAGTGGTTTCTTCCCGCAGTGAGAGGGGACATCCCCCCCGGCTGTGCCGCACATGGTTTTGTGTGTGAAGGCACACGCATCCTGGTGTTTGGAGGAATGGTGGAATTTGGACAGTACAGCAACAGTCTCTACGAGCTGCAGGTTACGACGCTAGGTCATTAAGAGAAGAACATGAGAATTCCACGAAACATAAAAATACTGAGCTTCTGCTTCATGATCTTTATAGGCCAGTCGCTGGCTGTGGAAGAAGCTTAAGCCGCGGCCACCGAAGAACACTACGCCTCCTTGCCCTCGTCTGGGACACAGCTTCACTCTCCACGGCAACAAGTGCTACCTGTTTGGAGGGCTGGCCAACGACAGTGAAGACCCAAATGGCAACGTGCCTCGGTGAGTGCAGTTTAAGGGTACAGTAGAGGAATCACTTTCAATTCCGTAATGAATCATTTTCATTCACCCAACTGAACCTTTCAAGCTGTGATTCTTCAACTGTTCTGTTTTTCCACAATAAACTAAATAATCATTTACTACCACAAAATTCATGATGGGAATATATTTTTAGTTACCTGTTGTATCAGGATAAACAGTTAAACGTCTATTGATGAAGAAAATCCGTTCTTCCACAAAAAATTTGTCTGCGTCCTGCTATATGAAGTTGCTTGCAAAGAAAGGTTTGAATAAGCAGCTAATGTGACCGAATAATGACAAGCCAGCTTCTTTCTCAAGAAGCTGGCTTGGGGTAAAATAATTTGTACAAATGCGTGTGATTGGCTGAGACAGAGGATCTGAAATGGAGTCTCTGAACATGAAGTTTCTCTGCTACAGTATTTTTTTTCATGGTCTTGATTTAATCTGTTGAAATACTTTGCTTTGAGTTCACATCCTAATTGCTTGAGAGTGTTAAAGAGTATAGTCAATCTATCACTCATTTTCAATATCATACTAATACAAGATATCGGAGTATTATGAATTATACTTGATACCAATCCGGTGTTGACATCCTCTCATTAAACTGAGATGCAGTTGGAAAACCAGATCCTGTAGTTGTCCAGCATTTCGAAAGCGGTGTCAGCACTCAGTATTGGATCAGTAATTCATCCCCAGGTTGATATAGAGGTTTGTGCTCATTCTTATCTTCCTCCTCAACACTTGTATGCGCTCAGTCATTCCTGTGTGACACTCTGCAGATATCTGGATGATTTCTATGAGCTGGAGCTCCAGACGCAGTCAGGAGTCAAAAGCTGGATCATCCCTGAAACAAAAGGAGCGGGTCCATCTCCCAGGGAGTCTCACACGTGTGTGGCGTACGGCGGAAAGAACGGCAGCTCCCCGAAGCTTTACATTTTCGGAGGCATGTGCGGGAAACGACTCGCAGACCTGTGGCAGCTGGACATCGGTAAGCTTAAAGTATAAGCTATTGAAGTGTCCTTTATAATGGTAAATTGTAAAAGGTATTTTTTCCAGACATGTATATTAGTAAATAATATTGAGTTAACTTTTATTTCTAGTAGGTAAGTAAAAACGTGAGACAATACAGATTATCCCACGTCTTATTAATTCATTCTCTATTTGTGCGTCTTTTATTAATTTTATTTCTCTTCCAGACACTATGACCTGGTCATTACCTAAAACTACAGGACCCTGTCCTTTACCGAGAAGTCAACACTCTTCAAATGTGATTGGAAACCAGTAATAAAGCTCTTACCTTTTGGTGTCTGTCTGTGCTGTACACCACTGGTCATGCACGTCCTCTGCTTTGCATATTTTGTTTTGTTTTCACTGATCTGCCATACTTGTGTGTGGTCTGGGTGTGGGTTTTTTTTTTTTTTCACAGAAATCACTAAAATGTTGACTTATCCTGATATTCTGGCTAGGTGTAATACATGCAAATATATTCAGATATTTGTATAAAAGACTTGAACTTTCTCCTTCTTCCGTGAGTGTAGGATGTATGTGTTTGGCGGCTGGGTTCCTGCAGAGGAGAAGAATGCTGTAGGAGCAGAATGGATCTGTTCTAACTCTATGTCGGTGCTAAACCTTGGTATGTTCCTCGCACACCAAGATTGACATTATTTACATGTCTGGGTTTTTTTTTCTGTTGTTATCTAATTATCATGTGGTCTGCCATTTTTGGCGGCTGTATGATGAGTTATTGTGTTATTCTATTTTAATCTCCAACCTCACTTAAAGATACGATGACTTGGCGTGGTCTGAAAGCTGAAAGCCAACAGCAGCAGCAGTCAGGCTCAGCCACGGAGGAGGAGGAGGAGGAGGAGGAAAAGAAGGGTCATATCCGCTGTCCGAAAGCTCGCACCGGTCACTGCGCTGTGGCCATCGGTACACGCCTGTTCATGTGGAGTGGACGGGACGGCTATAGGAAAACCCGGAACTTCCAAGTGTGCTTCAAAGACCTGTGGTATTTGGAAACAGGTGAAAATCATCTTGCAAAGGATTTAGCGTACAGTACATACAGTAAATGAGCTGAGAGGTATTGGAAAAAAAGCACTTTTGTGAGTGATCCTTAATATAGTGTGGGTCCAGGAATCTACTACAAGAGCTGTTTTGTCTTTTAGAGATACTTATTTAATATAGTTATGAGCATTTTAAATGCAAGTTTATGTTAATGTTCAGTTTGCACAATTTTTGACTATTAATACAAAATAAATTCGAGCATACACTGTCAAACAATAACAGCAACTGACATTTCTTATGTTTAGTAACATTTAATTACTAATAGTATTAGACGTTAAACCAAAAGCTATAAAGTTATAGTGCTGTCCAGAAATATTGGCACCCCTCGTAAAAATGAGCAAGTGTGTTTGTATAATATAAACATTACGCGCAATAATTCAGATATTTATCATTGTTCTGCCAAAAAAAAAAATCATTCTTCGAACTCCTTTGTCTTTTTAAATATCTCTCCAACATTTGTCCCCCAAAATATTGAGACCCCTAAGGAATATTCCTTTTTTTGTAATAGTAATAGTAGTAGTAGTGTTTTTCTTTTGTTTTCAGAAAGGGTGCCAATAATTCTGGAGGGCACTATATAAAGATATGGGTTTTTTCCAGTAAGGTAAAATACACATTAAAAACGTTTTTGTATAAAATAATGTACATTAAACATTTACAATTCATGTGTACCTTAGATTTCATGATTGAAGAATTAAATATAAACCAACAGCTTGATTCACCAAAGAGCATTTGAAACTATTACATATTTCATTTAAATGGTAACACTTTGGACTTACAGACAAAATCGTACTGATTGTCGAGTGGTGAAGTAAAGGCAGCTCTAAGACCCTACTGTAAATTTCTAACACCTTTCTCGCTGTGTGTTTACAGAGAAGCCAACGACACCAGCTGCTGTGATTTTGATCAAGTCTACTATCAACATGCTGCATGTAGCCTGGCACCCTTTACCTGCAGCTGAGTGCTACCTGCTTCAGTTGCAGTACGTTGCTCCAGGCCAAGCCTCACAAGCACAGGCCTCTGATTCGCCAACTATCCCAACCACACCCACCAGTCTCACAGAGGGGGAGGAGCTTCAACAGGGACCTGTTCATACACGTATGTGTACAGGGCATTGGAAATTGAAATTGTGATTTACATTTGCTTAATTTGAGGCACTGACTGAAGAGTTTTTCCCTCTAGAGTCTGAGCCGTCTCACAGAGGTGGAGATGGAAACCACGAGAGCTCAACTCTACAGGTTAGAGCTTTACAGCAGGCCACATGCAGCGTTTCGGCAGGAATGAAAAATGTGTGAAAGTTTATTGAACCCTTTAAGACAACAGTACAATTCTAGGACCCCCTGAGAGCACAGATTTAACAAGTTAATTATTGTTGTGATGGCCACTGCTGTGCTTTAAAGGCTTAAACATGAAGATTGTAGGTTCTTTGCTGTAGGTATGAAACATAATACAACAGAGAAAACAAGATTAAAATACCTTTGATTCCGTCCTGTACCTTTAAAGGCTTTTAAAACATATAGGAAATGAATAAATCTATGTCCAGCTAGTACCTCTTCAAGCCTCTGTCAGCTATCTAGGTGGCTAAGTACGCTTTCACCTCTATCATTCTATTTGCCAAGTCTGAAATGGAGCAAAAGCGACACTTTTGGTTCATTTGCTGTTTGGTTTCGGTTTTCATTTTATTCTGCATATTAATTCATCAAACCAATGAGTTGATGAGGCTGATGAATGTATAGGGACGAAAATGCTCATAAAACTCATTCTTTGGTTAGAATTACATCAACAGAAACATCATATGAGCATGGAGAACATGGCACAAGGGTTAACGAAATCATTAAATAATTATATAAAAAAACTGCTGTTGTGTATCCGGAAAAATAATGGATGTGGTACAGAAAATACTTCTACAAAAGAATGCTGAAACTCATCACATCACTTTCTTACTGCAATCATGAGAAAACTGTGCTAATGTTCACTTGGAAATTCACCAAGAAAACCTCACCCAGATGCTCTCGGCCTGTTTTCTCTGCACTGAGCTGAAAAACTCACCAAGGATTTATACAGACAGATTAAAATCTGTATATGTGAAACATACATATGGACAGAAATGTCTTGCAATGACAGAAAGTGCTTTTCAGAACACCTCTGTGATCCCACAGGAGCGGGCTGGTGGTGCTGAAGCTAGAGCAGAGACCACGGATAAACAGGAAAAATTAGAATTCAATCCTGTAGCTGGCATCAACACAATCAAGTCAGGTAACACTCCTTTCCTCATGTTCATGCTTATGTTTAGTTTTTTTTCTAAACATAGTCTAACAGAGCTTTAATTGTATTTCCTCGTTACTGACAGTAAATAATCATCAGTCGGCCTCTTTGAATCCTGGGACAGAAGGTGCGAATGAGCAGAATGGTTCTAAATCTCAGCAACTACAAGGTAAAAGCTCTGCTCAGAGTAGAGGTGTGCGTGGGATGGTTTCTTTATATGCCATTCCCTCCAGAAGGAACTCGATCAATCACCCCTTTGTGCAGAAGGTTTGATGAATTCCCTCCTGCTCCTGCAGTTATTGTTTGAACCTACCTTCCATATTTTCTGTTTTTCTGTTGGTTCTGTATGTCAAAAATAAACAAAATAGTAATTTAAACCACCGTGACCCTGATGGCCTGCTCCCCCTCACAAAAAATGCCCACTTCAGCAACTTTGTTGGCTCCTGTAGCATCCCAGTCCCTATGCACACTTCTACCTCAGAGAATGTTGCAAATGGTCTTGGTTATTGTTCTGACTCATAGCCTGGCTTTAATCTGTTCAATCAACAGAACATGAAAATCAACCCAGCCCTCCAGGACAGGTAAAGATTTGCCGTGTGCGTGCGTGCGTGCGTGCGTGCGTGCGTGCGTGCGTGCGTGCGTGCGTGCGTGCGTGCGTGCGTGCGTGCG
>JAQQZR010000004.1:4123932-4138116 GCA_030068235.1 Notoglanidium macrostoma | reverse complement strand
ACTGTCTACTGTAGCACACATACATATTTTTGTACTTTTGTGTTGTCTTGTATGTAGCACCTTGGTCCTGGAGAAACACTGTCTTCTTTCACTGTAAACTGTATTACACGTATATAGTTGAAATGACAATAAAAACCACTTGACTTGACTGATTTGACCTGGTGCACTGGCAGTATGTTTGCAGATCTTTAGTTACACTCACCTGTTGGTATGATGTGGTGTACACCATGACGTTCTGCTGCTGGCCATCAGTTGTGATCAATCCAGCAGGTAACTGATTTGCTGTAACACAAAGACATTAACACTGAGCATAATGTACTAGTGATTATTATATACTGTAGTGTGCATTATCATTGTACTATTCTTGCACAATTACATAGCTTTTGGTGCTGAGCACTTTTTAAGCTCACAGACTCTGTGACATTTGCTACTTTAGCCACCACCAAAATTATAACTTTATTTAACATTTATCTTAAAACTGTAGAACTGTGTCCATTAGTATAATGTGAGAAAACGAGCAAACAATAAGACTTGAACTATAATATTAAACACTTTAAATTTAATTGGAAAATAACTCTGCTTATTCATGAAGATGCCATACTTACTGAAACTGTCTTCTGTAAGCTCTTCGCTCAGACCTTCTGTGACTGAAACTCCCCCAATCCCCTTCTCACCCTTCATCGCCTAGAAAACACCACAACTTTTTATCTCCTCCACGACTCACATTAAGCAACACGTTTGTGATGTGCGTGCGTGTATAAACCTGCACCTCTCTGAACTTCTGCAGGTAAAGCTTGAGCGGCTCCACGTACATATCAAAACCCAACGTGGACATGGCAAACAGGATGTCCTCGCCGTTGATGGTCTTTCGCTTCTCCTGATGACATCGCTCGCTGGCTTCCGACGTGATGAAGCT
The DNA here is from genome assembly GCA_030068235.1 of Notoglanidium macrostoma. Classification (NCBI taxonomy): domain Eukaryota; kingdom Metazoa; phylum Chordata; class Actinopteri; order Siluriformes; family Auchenoglanididae; genus Notoglanidium; species Notoglanidium macrostoma. The sequence continues at coordinate 4,137,200 of JAQQZR010000004.1, read as the reverse complement.
GATGAACTCGCTCACACACTCCTGTACGCATTCTTTTGCATCTTTTGCGATCTAGGAGCAAAATAACATTAACGATTATTTAAAAAAATAATCAGCAATACATTCATGACTTGCCATTGTTGGGGCATGTGTAGGAACGACAGACACGAACCTTTCCTGTCTGTGGGATGGCGTTCTTCATGATGCGAGCTACGTTAGCAATAGGCAAGTAGATATCCTGCTCTCGGAGGTTGTCTTTGCAACCGTTGCCATCTTCATGATCATGAAGACTTTCTTCACCATCATCTAGATAGAGACAAAATATATTCAACAACCAGCTACGATAATCTAAACAAGCTACAGATCTTCCATGAAAAATTAAATACGACAGCGTTTTTAGAGCGCAATACCAAAACCTAGTCTCATGAGCATAGCGTAGCATCTGATTCTCTTGGTATTATCACGGTGCTGTGTGCCTCAAAGATATATTTTCAATTACTGGCAAGGATATTATTATAACCAGTCGAGACCACCCATCTTCCAAAGCTGCATAACTCACTACTACACTTAAACTAATGCTGGGTCTCAAAAATGCTGTTATGAAGCCCATGAACCCTTGAGGCTCTAGAAAATTTAAAAAGACTGAATTACCATAACCTACACCAACTGAAAATAAATGTAGTGCTGACTTAACAACTCTTTTTGAGCTATTTGAGTGCATTTTTATAGCCACAAAGAAACCAAACAAGTGCTAGCAAACAAACATTTATTTTCTCCCAATCTCAAAATGGTGGTGTTTACGTATGAACCACTGGCAGAACCACGGGTGTCTCTTTGCAACCAAAATGTGCAGCTGGCACATCCAGTTGTGTGCATGACCAGAAATATGTGGGATTTCAAATTATATAAGACAATTTAGGTGGACAAGCTTGGAAGACCTGTCAAAAATCTATAAAGATCGGTCTCCATTTGGATGTAAAAATCAGCAAAACACAGTATATCCTTAGTTACATGTATTTACCTGTGGTTCCTGCAGTGTAACTGGATTGCATTTTGACAGGCTATGACAAACAAATTATTTTATGTACAATGCTTTACTCATTATGTCAAAATTCTTTACAATACTATATAGGGTGAACAGAGAGACTGACTTCTGATGAAATTATCAACGAGCTTTAAGAGCACACAAAGAAGAGAATGCAAAATTGGGCAGAACACATGCTCAAAATAAGCAACTAAACTACTTCACTTCTGTTTAAAGGCGAGCTCATCAAAACATTACAAGAAAACTAGAAGGGCACTCTGAGAGTACAGACCTCACAATAGCAGACAATAGTTAACTCTCTATGATATGTAAAACTATAACCACAATCACTTTACATGTCTGAACATATTTCCAGCGGAGTCATCACCATGACAATGTTTTGTCACTTTCGAACATTACTGCCATCCACTGGATTTTAAGATGTATATTATTGCTGCACAGACTTCCCCAAAGCCCAAATCCCATTCTTCCAGGCCCAGGCTACACCCTGCCACCAAGCTTCAATGAAATCGATTCAGTAGGTTTTGCACAACCCTGCTCAGAGACAGACAAACTGCACCATAAACATATCCTCCTTGTCGGAGGTAATTACCACTCTTTCAAGACGATATCCCATTACAACGGATTTTTTTCCAATGGATACTGATAGCAGTCATTTTAAACATACCATTATTGCACAAGCCTCGTATCTTCATGATTTCAAGGATGTACATGTGTTCTGGAAATTTCCTGTCACACTCTGATTGTTGTATGCTAAAGCCTGTCTTAACATAAGAGTTTTTCTTTGTTTTTATCACATAAATGTAGTCTGGGACTAGGGTTCAGTTGCAATAAATTTGGTTGTACTTGTTACTCAGTAGCAATTGGCTGTGCTTGAAGTAGTAGACTCTTTGTCCTGGCTATCTTAGGTGAATGGCTTCTTCAGATTCCACAGGATTTTGGTTTTTTGTTGGGGTTTTTTTTGGGGGGGGATGCTTTTCTGTACATTATTGTATTTAGTTTACGTTTTGATGTTGCCACTACAGTATCAGTCCCGTGATTGCATAATCCTATGCCATGCTACTATTGTTGGTGCTTTTAGTATCTGATCACAAGTGCCACAGTAGTGGTCTAACTCCTATTGCAAAAAAGATTTTTAGTATAAAGCCAGCTTTAGGGAATACATACGCAAAGACCAACAACAACCAAAAGGGAGAAAAAAAAAAAAAAAAAAAACTGGCAAGGAGCCATTTGAGAGATCAAAGAGTCGGTTCTTATTAGCGAACTGAGCCAGTTGTGTTGTGGCGCACTTTGCATCTCCAGAAGCACGCCTAATTTTATATTTCCATCTACACTAGAGAGATCAAACACACTGACGGAGAACTTGGAAATTTGGACTAAATCCGGAGCTCCCAGGCAACATTAACTCTCTGTAGTAATATGATCTAAACTTGTTGGTGCGACTCGAGATCCGTAGAGTGAACCGACTCAATTGGAGCTTCGTTACATTACACGAAATGTTTTTGATCGCAGCAATCAATCGCTGGGTGAATCGTAAAAGATGCAATACATACAAGTTATTTATAATGTATAAGCCTGCTATAAACTTACCCTCTTGCGTTTGTAGCACATAGTGGCCACTGGTCATATAGTCGCCCGTTATAGCCAACTGCGAGGTATCGGTGGTAGTGCCGTCTCCGTCCATCTGAAAACAAAAGACAAAAAGCGCACCCTAAAAATTACTGTGGGGATTTCGACATATAAAATAAAACCTGGGAAAATGTAACAGCTTCTCAATTAAGAATCCTAGCTAGCTAGCTAGCAAGCAAGAGCGCGCGCTTAATCCAACACAACTAGCTAGCTCGCTACAATTCAGTAAATAAATCAGAAACGAGTTTATACCAAAGGAAGAGAATAAATAAAAACAAATAAACAATAAAATTGAACAGCTCGCCAGATAGCCCTGCTTATTTCCCAGTTGCTATGCTTTGTGCTCTTTGTTTTTCAAATTAGCTTGACAACAGCTAAGCACAGCTAGTCAACTAGCTAATAGGAGAACTGCCTTGCTAGCCGCGGTTACTGCTGAAATAAGACCGTCCACCATAACTGTAAAATTGACCAGATTCTTATTAAATGACTTCTCCATAACTACATACCAGCAATGCACATAATTCCGTGGTTAATCAGAGGCCTCAATCGGGGATATGTTGGTGACATTTTTGCCCGGGAAAGGAAATCTTTAATAAGCATTTATGCAACCCTGTATTTGTGCAGTGTAATGTCGCTAGCTAGCTGCCTGTCCAACAAAGAAATCCTCAGCTCAGGATTGAGTTTGGGCCTTGTGGTTTATGCCGGACTACAGTCCCAAACCTGTCCCTAATTAAGCATTATTCTCGACACTTCCTGCTTTCAATCGCACATTCAGATAGACAACAAGCAAAAAAGTCTGTCCGAGACGGACATTTTCATTCGAGCTAACGAGAAATCGGTTAGCAATCATTGGCCGAAGCCAGATACAAACCTGCAATGAAGCCCTGGTTGGTTCACGTCTGCAAACGGCCGTGTGGTTGGACAGAAAATGGCTGCGAAAGGACCAGTCCCAGCGCGGAGAGCGCCGCCATACTGCACCGCCTACTGCTCCCACTAGAGGCCGAGTCAGGGGCACGACTCCGGGGCAGCACCGCTTCACTCTGCTCTAACACTCCTTTTACTACTCATATAAACGCTGCTTTCATTTAATTTAATTTATATAGCATTTTTAACAATAGATATGATCACAAATCCTGATGTACACTCTAAGAAAAAAGTGTAGGCTACTACACTCCCTTTTCTTCTGGCTGTGGTGGTCTGCTGAAGTGTACATCTTTTGTATGTCCAGTACATGTTTAACATGGAAAAATGCATGTAGTTTACCGTTAAAACTTTACTTTAAAACTAATTACAATCCATTTCTGTACCTTAAATCAGTTTTTAGTTATCTAGAGTTCAGCATGAGATTGCTGTGGATGGTACTAAAGTCCTTATGGTACCACACGGACACCCTAAAGATGGCTGTGGATGTTCTTCCTCGGACTGCACTTGCCAAAAAACAGTAACAATCAGTTCTCAGTCATTGAACAGTCAGTAACTTAAATCACATCGATAATGATAGATGCAGAGTTAAAGCTTTAATGAAATCAGAAATGAATCTGATGCTCATACACAATTAGCATTGCTTGACACTATGGTATACAGTGATAGAAGAGTAATCACTTGTAATCACACTATCCGGTGTCAAACAGATGAGGAAGGATTCCCTTTTGAGTCTGGTTACTCTCAAGGTTTCTTCCTCTCATCGTCTCAGGAAGATTTTCCTTGCCACCGCTTCCCCTGGCTTGCTCATTAGGGATAAATTTATCATTTATATTACGAACTCTGTAAAGCTGCTTTGAGACAATGTCTGTTGTTAAACATATAATGCAAATAAAATAGCATTTATACATATTCATACACTATACAGCCAAAGGTTTGTAGATTCCTGACCATCGCACACATATCTGGATCTTCCCCAGACTGTTGCCACAAAGTTGGAAGCACACAATTGTGTCTTTGCATAATGTAGCAGGAAGTATCCCTTCACCATACCTAAGGGGCATAAATATATTCCAGCATGGAACAAGGTCCATAAAAACATAATGTGCCAAGGTTGGAGTGGAAGACCTCGAGTGTCCTGCATGGAGCCCTGCTATCAACCCCACTGAACACCTTTATGGTGAATTGGAACAACGACCCCTGACCGCCTCACCCAACATATGTGCCTGACTTCACTAATGCTTTTGTGGCTGAATGGGCAAATCCCCACAGCAACGCTCCAGAATACAGTGGAAACCCTTCCCAGTAGAGTGGAGGTTATTATAACAGCAAAGGACTAAATCTGGGAAGGTGTAAGTGTGATTGTCAGGAGCCCATAATCTTCTGGCCAGATAGTGTATGTGATCTTGGATTATTTTCTGTGTAGAATATCTCCCCATGTATGTGTGGGTTTTCTCCAGGTTCACCAGTTTCATCCTGCCTCTCAAAAATATATCGGTAGGTGGACTGGCTAGGTGTGAATTTGAGTGTGTATGCATTCGGTGCACTGTGTACTAGGGTTCCATCTATTTGGGTCTTTTTGCTGACACTTTTATCCAAAGCAACTTACAACTGAGGCATACAACTGAATGTTGAGGGTTATGGGCCTTGCTCAACAGAGAAAGCTTGGCAGCGTTGGGATTTATACTCACAATTTTCTGCTCATTAGCTCAATGCCTTAACCACTGAGCTACCAACCAGGCTGTTTCCTCCTTATGCCCAGTGTTCACCATATAGTCTACAGATCCTTTGTCACCCTGAATTGTAAGACCCTGGTGAAGCAGTTCCTCTTAAAATCTGAAGATGAATAAACAAATTAACTCTTTGATAATTAAAAATCTTAATATACCCACATCTGTATGTTGCCTCAATACACACCACAACTATAAAGAAAAGCATCGCTTTTTCTGTAATATCATTTCACAGTAATCAAATTCCAATATGATTAACCTGACCACTCAGTGCAAGAAACACATTTTCAAGATTTTATTTGTCACATACATACAGGTACAGTGTGCAGTGAAATAACAAACAGTGATTCACATACCGCCAGCTATAGAGGTCTGAAATGTCTTACCCCCAGAAGTTGGGCACAAACAAACAAATCAGTTAACTGTACACTATTTTTTGCTAAGTTATCATAGCACGAGTAGTGTTACAAACATTTGGCCTGTAGTATGCATGTGTAATTGTTTCTGCAAAACAACCCAGAACGCAGATTGTGCAGAAGTTAAGGACAAGCCAATGTTGTTATCACTCTTACCTGTCTGTCATCACCAGTGTCTGACGTCACTATTAATTTCTGTTTTTCCATCCTCTCTGTGGTGATCTATTTCTGAGTAGAAACATGTGTAGAAATGTATCATCTAAATTGATTTTATGGTAATAAAATAAGCAGTCCAGAGTAGCTGAAACCAGTGAATATAAGGCTGTGTTCTTAGCCTCTTTTTCCTGTCTCGCCTGCATCTTTCTAGTGTCTTTGTTTCTCATATTTGCAAAGTGCTATGTGTCTCTCTTTCCCAAAGGGTAGATGTTGTTTCAAGGGCCCTAACAACAACTCGGTGTTTATTAGAATTTTGCTCTTATACTTCATATGGGGCAAAATTCACAGTTTTTTGGATTTGCCATCTCATTGTCTGGGAACCCAGAATTATCATTTATAATTTCATTTAGAATATAATAATATTCTAATATTTATTATATCATTTAGAAAGGGGGCACAAACTTGAAATTTTGATAAAGATAGAAAAGATGGAACAGTATCTTTTTCCTGTCTATTATAATTGTTTTTATCTTTTATTAAACATTCACTCTTGAAACTTAAATAAAATTAATATAACATTTAGCCTATGGGAAACATGTTTATGTACTGCTAATGTTTTACAGGGATTTAAGGCTGCACTCTGACACTTTTCCAGTCGAACTGGATTTGGATGTTCAATACCATAGATACAAAGAAAATTCATTGGTGATGAATTTTCAGTGATTTTATTTATGTTTTCAATCATGTCACATATTCCCCCCTTGCAGTGTGTGCTTCCTTTAAAAATATTTCTACCATATGGATTTGCCGGAATAATGAGGCAGGCAGCACCCATGTATTTCTGTTTAAATCAAAGCAAGGCACAACACGTGAATAAGGTTGTTTCATGATATCTATAAATATCACAAGTAATCCTTGCCATTTAATTCTTAAAAGGGGGGTTTTGTATAATTTAGATGCAGGCATGTTTATGCAAGTGATGCTCTGTCTAATTAAACATGAGTACGTTTACATACTTAAAACCATAAATCTAGTCTTTGGATGATTTTATAGATTTAAATAGTTTATTTCTCTGTGAAGAAACTCTAATGCAAACTTTATTCAAGGGAATCAGACTGCCATTTTTACAATAAAATCCTGCAATTATTAACATTTTTGGGAAAAATGATGGGGATCGGTCTGTAAACTATCCATGTAACCAGCAAATGTTTAGAAGCAAAGCGATAGAAGTGGAAGAAAGCAAACCGAGAAGATAAACATGGACACCAATCCAGGTCTGAAAATCTTTTAACTCTGTTAAGTTAATTTTTTTTCATGACAAAACACATTTATGATGGTTTGATTTGTAGAAATGACCAGCTTTTTCTTTTTTTACTCATTTCTTGCTTTTATGTGTTCTAATCACAGGAAGTTCTTCTGACTTCAGAGAAGAAATGATCCAGATGCTTCGTAAAGTAGCCGCAGTTTCTCACCCGGAATCTCCTGTCTTTCTGATTATCCACAACCTCCAGGAGTCTCTGACTGACATTCATAGTGAACTAGTTGACCACATCAACTTTCTGATGAGAGATGATGTGGTTCGCTAGTTCAATATGAATGTCGGTCACTGAGTGGACTCCACAGTCGATGGTCCTCATAAAAATTCCTGTAAATTGAATGCTGCAATTGTTAAAGAAAAGTTTATTTCAGACTCAAGTTCAGACTCAAGTAGACTCAACTTTGTGACTAAAACTGTTATAAACACCATCACCAATGCCATGAATTAATACCTTGTAATGTTTGATTCGCACGTTCTGCAGCTCTTTACTAGTGTTGCCCAAAAACTCAAGGCCCTGGCTTGCATTTCTAGATCAGAGATATCCTTCAAATTACATTGTGAAGAGAATTGTTCTATCTCTATTGCATGCTCACTGCTGATGAGTTGAGCACTGTTTCTTATTGCAAATCCCTTGATGATACCAGTGTTGTGGATGTTGAAGGGCCTGATGTCTCCCCAGGAAGTGGCGGTGATTCAGGCACTGAATATTTTCAGCACCTGGTATAAAAAAAAGCGAGTTCAGGACTGAGGCCACCTACCTTGTGAGCGTGGTTTGGAGCTTGCTGTAAACATCACAAAGATAGATGCTGATACGCCTGAAACAGTGAAAGAGTTGATCAGTGAGAATGAAGTTTTTTACCCAGAGTCTCTAGACTTGCTAGATTGCTGCCTCAAAAAATCTGGAGGGGTTTGTGGCAGACACTCGTTGCCTGTTAGCACAGTTTCCATACATGGCTGGTGATAACATCTCTGAGGTGCTTTTATAGGGAATTTTACAGGATGTATATGACAGTGTGAGGTGCCAGGTCAACAAATTTTCCCTCAGCCATCAGCAAAAACTAGCTGAGATAAAAGAAGCTATTTCTGATAATGAGAAATTGCAATCATCAGAAGAAACAGACAATGTGACCAAGGAACTCCTGCTGGAGGACCAAGAGAGCGAACAGACAGATACTGCAGGGTCCAGCACTGAATCATGTGCAGCACTACGACAAACCCTGGAGACTGTTTCAGAAGCTGAGGAAACACCAGATGTTACCTCATGCAGCTTTGAACAAACTGTATGTATGGACTTTACAAGTGAACTGTTTGAGGGGTTAAATTCCCAGAATCCACAGCTGACTGGTTCGTCCCAACAAAGCCAGAATAGCAATTATGACTCAAGATGCCAAAACTGGCAAAATGGTAAAAATATTTTGTTTTATAAGTCCTGCAGTAAATTTTTATATCCTGCATTATTATATCCAGACTGCATCTTACCAAGTTTTTGCCATAACTTACAAAGCAAAGCTACACACTTTTTTGCATGCATTATGGATTAACACATTATGTGTATATTCGATATACATGTGTACTGATATCATTAAGGTAACAGAAGAAAAAGCCTTTTAATGCACCTACGGTGTAAGCTCATCATGCTAAACATTATGTAAGTTTGCGAGACTTTTAACAGTATGTGTGCTCAAGCTTTTACTAGAGTAGGTTATCTCAGAAAGCTGAGATAACCGAGGTAACATGCAACAAAAAGTATACAATGCTTTTGTTTTACAGAATTTAGGGGCAGTGTGTCTTATAGTGACTTATTGTCTGGAAAATATGCTAGTTCTGTTGTATGCTAGTGTTATGATATTAGAATGGTGTAAAAAATACTAGTATATTATAAATATAGACTTTTATAATGAAGTTTATGAGCCCCCAGTAAGGCACCAATCACAGTGCTGTGATGTGCTAAAATGGCCTTTAAGTTTCACAGGGACTTTCAGATGTCTCGCAGTCCTTATAGGAAGGTGAGTACTTTAGGACCCAGGAAGTGCATGGATCTACATGATTGAGTGCACACCGTTCATGGTCATAAAGTTTTGTGATGCCCACAAAACTCCATAAAAGACAAAATCCACAGAGCTGAAAAGGACAATGTGCTCAGTAAATTGTAATAGAGCACATCCTAAGTGCAGCATGTGTTAAATCTTCCAGTAATACACCTCAACTACTGAGTTACAGACACACATTAACACACTTCTTCGGCTGAAGGGTGCCATTACTTTTGTCCTAATTAATAGCTAGCATTAATTCTTCTCATTTATGGAATTGTTTTGGATTGCATTTATTACAGTCATTTTATTAAATTTGGGTGTACCATTAAACATAAACATGCAACTTGTACTTCAATGCGATATCAATATTACACTGTATATAAACACACAATTTGAAGTGAGGTTCACATTAATGAGTCTCTTTATACAAAGATTTATACATATGAGTGGGTAGGATACTTAGGATTTTCATGAATAACACTTTTCTTTCCATGCACAATTTACGTATATGATTGTTTATATCTGAAAGCTGAATATGAATGTTTTTAGATATCTTGTCACGGTCATATCCTCATGTACTTTATCCTCTCAGGGTTGTGTCTCCTTGCTTGTGTTTCTTGACCTTAGTGCAGCTTCTTACACAATTGATCGTATTATTTTCCTTGATAGACTAGAAAATGTTGTTAGAGTTGTGGGGTACTAGAACCACATGCAGCTACAAGTAAGCTTTCATCTGAATTCATTATACTATACTATATTCTCAAAAGTGTCCTTATGTAGGGGAAATGAACTCTTTTTAGCATCCTCTACCTTGCCATTTCTTTGTAAACACACACAAACACATGAGTCTCTCCCCACTCATGATGAACTCGGTTTAACACATCTGCTGTTATGGATATAATTTCACTTCGAGAGTGATATATATCATATTCATAAGTTGCTCATAAGTTCTATAGTAAACAGTTACAGCAGTTACAGAAGGGAAATTATTTACAGTCCAACCTCATCTCGGTGTCACCCAGGTGAGGGTATCTTCTCTTTTGAGTCTTGTCCCTTTCAAGGTTTCTCCTTCATGTTATCTCAGGGAGGTTTTCCTTGCCTCCATCGCCTTTATCTTGCTCATTAGGATTAAATTTATCATTTTAAAATTTATATCTGGAATTTATATATCTCTGTAAAGCTGTTTTGTAACGATGCTAACCCTAAGCGGTACACACATATCATTTAATTGAATTTGTAAAAATACTGGCAAAAGTAACAAAAATAAAAAAGAATATGAAAGTAGCAGAAAAACAAAATAAATAAAAGAAAGTAGTAGTAGTAGTAGTAGTAGTAGTAGCAGTAGCAGCAGCAGCAGCAGAAGAAGAAGAAGAAATCCACACTTCATGGCTATTGTGGTTGTTTTTGTTAGAATGTTTCCGCTGCAGTTGCAATATCAGACCAGCAGATGTCGCAGATTTTCCGGTGTTAAAACTTTATCAGTGTCGTGGTAAAACTAAAAACTTTCTCTGTGCAAACAGATTCATCATCTCTGAACAGATTCATCATCTTTTACACACATACTGGAAGACATTTTTGCAAGCAAGTAAGGTGAATTGCTTCAGGGTGAATTTAGCATTTACTTCATTTATACTTCATTTAGAAAGGGGGCACAAACTTTTCAACTAAAATTTTTGCTAAAGATGATAAACATGGTACAATGTCTTGTTCCTACCCATTATATTTTTATTTTTTTTTAAAAACGTCCACTCTTAAAACATGAACAAAAATTAATATAACATTTATCGCAAACATTTTTATACACTGGTATCAGTTGTTTACAGTGTATAAATGACATTTTAAAAATATTATTATAAATCAACTTCACAGTAAGACCATGTGTCATTACTTGCTTACTGTGTAAACTCAGAGTGTTGTGCGCATCAGGTACTAACATTCATGCCACAGTTGAACTCACAGAGATCACTTTTCCCATTCTGATGTTTGATGTTTAACTGAAGCTTTTGACCTGTATCTGCATGATTTTATGCGTTGTGATGCTGCCACGTGATTGGCTGAATGGATAATTACAATAAAAAGCTAAAGAGGTGGTAAAGTTGTCATTTTAAATAGGCCTATCTGCTTATGGCTATAGATCTTATAGTTCTACAACTGCTCATATATACCAAGACTTTTCTAATATTATAGTTTCACCTTGCACAGCTGTTATTTATTCATTCTGCTGATCACAATCTGAAACTAGACAGACAGACAGACAGACAGATAGACAGATAGATAGATAGATAGATAGATAGATAGATAGATAGATAGATAGATAGATAGATAGATTAAAAAAATATATTGTGATCAATATATGTTCCCTGAAGCAGATTTAAGATTTAGCTAAGTTTCAGGATTTCAAAAATCTGGCTCAGATCAGCACAAGCAGCTTAAATACTTCTGACTGATAGATAGTAGGATTTGAATTCACTTGAATGACCTGTGGGAATAAATATGAGAGCAGGTCCAGAATAATTAATTGGTAAACAACATTTTTAAAATGAATTCTTGAATGTACATGTTGAATAATTATGCTTATAGATGTATTAGTGCTAAAAGGCTATTGATAAAAAAAAATTCCATGCAATAAATGTTTGTAATTTTAAGATTTCTTTTTTTGATGATGTTTCCTGTAGCTGTTTAGTGTAAATCGAACATAAATTACTCACAAAAAATATTATTTATATTTTGCATATTGGACATTATTGCAACCTGTGATTATATTACTGATCTCAAATAATATCACAGAGAAGTAGGCTATTCACATTTACATTTATCTATATTTTTTCATTTTATCCGCTTTTTGGTGTAGGTGATATTTATTATTGCTTTGTGGTTGTAATAGCCTATGTTTATAATTTTGTTGTAGGTGTGAATATTTGTGTGATATTTTTTTGTCATTGTTTTAGTTAGCCTACTTTAGTAATATTTTCCCATGCCGCTGGTTTAGGAGTTCAGTTGCTGAACGCGTGCTGCATGGACGAGCCCATTCTCTCAACAGAGAGGGGGGTTTGGTGTGTTGTGGATCTGTGCCCACCGCGTCCCCTTTGATTCAGAGACGAATAGTTCAGTCCAGGGACGGCTCTAAGCGTAGGGTTGCCAGATTGGTGTAAAATTCTGCTATTTATTATGCGTTTAACACTTTCATGTAGTAAGTCACCTTCTTTTGTTTCAAATGATGTTTTTTTTACATGTAGCTGTAAATTTATCTTATGACAATGGTTATAAAATTATTTTAGAAAGCAAATTAGTCAGTACATCCCATTCATTAGGTAAAAGTGGTTTTAAACATAAAATTGATTTGCTGAATAAAAGCAATTTAATCTGTAACCTTTATTTATTTTGCAACAATAATTTAATAAGATTTATCTGGGAGAAAAAGATTGAGACATTAAATGATAAATTTGGTTTTGCTTTAATTATGTATATGTTTTGTCATAACATTTAATTGGCCAATTTTACTCAGAAATTGGTTAGACATTGTAAATTATATTTTATTAATCAGTCACATTTTCAGTCAACTATTATAACTAATTGACTGATGGTGTCCCCATGTTGAAACAACATTGTGCAGTTAAATATATGGGCTTGGCTGTGATTCAGCATAGGTGAAAGCCCAGATGGGTTTTTTTGGGCAGATTTTCTTCTCTCACTTGTAGTTTAAATGAAAAAGTAAGCTACTTAATTAGCAATGGACTAATGCTTTTGCATCACCTGCCAAATCATTACAGACTGTTAAATTAACACAATAAACATATCCATACATAACATGTATTTGTATGGTGCGTAATCACAATACTTCCAACCACTGCAGTTTACTCGGCTGCCATTTTCACAAGTTTGTAAATAGATCAGTGGTCCCTCCCCTTCTGCTACGTAGGCAAGATGGCGACCATTAAGAGTGAGAAGTGTCTGATGTGCAACTGTTCAAGTTCAAGTTCAAGTTCAAGTGGCTTTTATTGTCATTTCAACGTATACATGTGGTACAGTGTACAGTGAAAC
>JAQQZR010000004.1:4072952-4100573 GCA_030068235.1 Notoglanidium macrostoma | reverse complement strand
ACTACATAATTCAGTATACGTGTTGCTTCATAGTTTGAGGTATTCAGTATTGTTTTACAATGTAGAAAACAAAAAAATAAAAAAAAACCTATGAAAGAGAAGGTGTGTCCAAATTTTTGACTGGTAGTGTATGTTACAACCAACCCACAGATTTTTTAAAAGCAGAAAGTGAAAGAATCACAATGAAGAACTGTTTATGGTCCTTGTTGTGATTCTGTTCCTGCCTTAAAATTCCATCACTAAATCCTGAATAATAGAAGACATTCTTTGTAACAATGAAAAAAGACTAGAGCATGAATACTTTTACTTCAAACTAAAAACTGAATTCACGTCTGCCCAATATGTTGTTGGTGGTTATGCATATGTATCAGTTACACTTAATTATAGAAAATTAAAGCTCAGGTTTGCTTAAAACATTGTAGCACAAAGAATCATTATTAAGTGTTATGGATGCATGAAGAGTACCATACTATTCATTTACTATGTTTCTGAGAAAAAACGGCTTATAGGAAAATCTCTGGGGAATTAAAGGTCAAACAAAGACATTCAAAGACCTTTAAAGAAAAATGGTCCATTTTGGAGAAATTTACAGACCTTGCTGACTAGGTAGTCAATATTTTCATTTGCAAACGTATATTATGGCAGTACAGTAATTGCTTGTATATTTTGCTTTAAAGTGATATGGCTTTTAACATTCTAGAAACAATATACCTCCTCAACATCCTTGTACTCTGCGTATTCTGAGTAAGGTAGGCTACTGTAGACACTTACTGGCCACTTAATTAGGAACACTTGTACGCCTGCAAATTCATAAAGTTATCATCTATTCATCCAGCATTAGAATGGGCAAAATGTGATCTCAGCGACTATTGACTGAGTTACAGTTGTTGGTGCTAGACCGGCTGGTTTGAGTATTTGAGAAACTGCTGATCCCATGGGATTTTCACATACAAAATGGTCTTTGTGAGTGAGTTTGCATAGAGTGAAAAATTTAGTGAGCAGTCATTCTGTGGGTGAAAATTAAAGAACTGATTTGAAGTCTACAGTAACTCTTTGCAACCGTGGTGAGCAGAAAGCATCTCAGAATGCACAACATGTCAAACATTAAAGAGGACGGGCTACAGCAACAGAATACCACATTGGGTTCCACTCCTCTCAGCCAAAAACAAGAATCTGACACTACAGTGTGCACGTTCTCACCCAAACTGAACAGTTAATAGAAAAAAGTTTTTTCAGTCTTCAGCTATGCAGTTTCTGTGAATCTGGCTGATTAGATAATTGCATGTGTACAGGTGTTCCTAATAAAGAGTGAGCATGTGTAGCGGTGTTCCTAATAAAGTGACTGGGGACTTTATAGAAACATGAATAGGCATAAATACAATAATAATCATACAATTATCTCAGAGCAACAGGCAGGCAATTTGTAACCATTTTACATAATGATTTTCTGGTAAAGCAGCTTTTTCACTTTTAAAACCTTAGTTCCTGAAACTGCTGCTGTGAACAATCCTGACTTGTTAAATGCCTCTAGAACTGTGCGTTTTTCATCAAGACAGCTTCAATGACTTTGCTTACTTCTCAGTAAATGATTCATTCATTTTGAAAAATCTGTGGTGTTCCCATTTTAAGCAAAGGTTAATGCTTCCTGAGTCATTGAATCATTTTGTTTTCTGAGCTTTGATTTATTAATTTTGTCAGTGAAAAAGATTTCACATTATTGAACTTAAACAATCACTGAGCGCCATTTCACATTATAGACTTGCTGCGATTTTTCTGAGTAATCACCCTTAAAGTTCATCAGATTGAGACAGTTGCATGCTCATCAGCTGTGATTTTGTAAATAGCAGAACAGAGAATTATTTAATCTTGAGCTTTGGCTTAGTTTTTTTATAAACAGTATCACTATAGGCTTTGCATAAAATGCATAATAGATGGCACTGATACAGAGAAGCATAGTGATAGCATGAAAGCAAGAGGGACAGCTTAGCTTTGTTTCTGCTATATACTATATGAAATATTCATTACAAACTCAGAATGTAGGTTCTGATATACGCTTGGACATAGAGAATTCTCAATATTTTACACACTGAAGCTAATAATGCATGAGGCCATTGGTGCCAGCTGTCAGGAGAATAAGCGAAATTGATTTGCAGTTGAACTTTTTTGTCAAACGACATGAATTCTCAATTCTGATTGGTCAGATTGTGACAGTAGTTCCACTTGCAAGACAAAGCACAGGGTTATATTAAGAGTAATAGTTCATATGGGAGATTTTTTTTTATGTGGACGCTTTGTTACAGTCAAAGGTAAGTCAGGAAAGTCTTAAAGATTGAAGGCTTTGAATTTTGTGGTTTCTCGATAACATGACAAGCTACATTTTCTGTCTTCAAGTCTTCATTAACTTCAACAGAGAGAGAAATAAGGAAAGCTGGTGAGGGAACTAACTTGTATTCTGGAGATTCCACAATGTTAAACACAACATTTGTTCATTATATTCCTTATATAATGTATACACAAGTTTTATTACTCGAATTACTTTAAATATTTGTAGCTCTGCACAATTACTGAGGATTTAGGCGAGGCCTCTGATAACTAAAAGATTTAGCAGAGAATTAAGACAGGAAAATATATGAACACTTGCTGTTAGTTGAGTGTCAATGGAAATATGCTGTTTTTGTAATTTCTGTGAAATATTTGTATTTTGTTTGATGTGTTATTTGTTGGGGCACATATGGAAATTTACCCAGTATAAGGGGCTCTGCTAAATGACACTACTTGAGGATTTTGGTCTTGGACACATCCACTTTGTTTAAGAAACTATAAGTGTGTATATTTTTTACTGCGTTTACTCAAATCTTAGCATTCTGGTTTTAGCTCTGGTCTGTGTCTGATTTCCTGGCTAACTGTCTGTCTCCATCTCTGTTTGTTTTGCAGTAATGAGACGGAACCCGTTTGCAGCAGAGGGCTGCTGTAGGAAAGGCTCGAGAAATGCACTGCAGGAGCTTTATAACCCCACAAAGGTACCTCTGCAACAGTCTACAAATATCAACCCGTCAGAGAAAATTCTGATTTCATATTGGCTTTGTTTGACTTCACAACATTCATAATTCCCTTTGATACAATATGGTGGTGTCTCAATATAATATATTTTTCGATACAACAAACATATGCATTTCCTGAATGGGTCTTAGGTTTCCATTTTCAATTTATTAAAATATTTAGCATTAAAAACATACAATAATTGACATTATATAGTCACACAGTGAAGTTTTGCCTATTCCATTCAATATAGGGAAGTGGTCTTAACCCCTGATTTGAGATTCAATAGGAAGATATAGTAGGTGTAACCACTTAAGTACCCCTTAAGGAATTTATGATTATTAAAGCTATATACTATAATATTTTCTATTAATTTCTCAGTAATTATTCGAGTTATTCAATATTTATCATTAGGTTGTTACAACAGCATTCAGACCACTGAGGTTTTTTTTAAATGGATCTATGCTCTGGATGCTCACGGTAACCTTTTGACCCTGACTTCAGTGCTTGACCATGTTGCTATGGAAACTCAATATGGCACTCAAATCCCCATTTTCTTTCTTTTATAAAATACATATCTGCACCAGTCTGCATACAGGAACTGTCCTCTAAGCACATTTTGCCTATATAAAGCTCATCCCTATCTCTCTCTCTCTCTCTCTCTCTCTCTCACACACACACACACACACAAACACACACATACACACACTCACACACATACTTTGTCCACCTCTGCGTCTTTTGGAGACAAATGAACATTGTTGCCATGCCAACTGTCCTCCTCTGAATAACAGGAAAGGGATGGACTTGGATCTCTAATAACATCTGGCATTATTTTACTCTGAAACGTTTATAAAATTTTAAAGAAGTTTCATTCCTTATGACCTCCAGTGGATGTGTGGATGTTTATACACCAGGAATGCCATGCTGCTTCGGATTTCATGCTGCTTTGCCATTTTTAATGAATCTATAGTATCTCTTCCAGCCTGTTATTAGCGCGGTCATGGCTGTACATCATGCAACACTCATGTTCATTTGCAGTTTCTTCATGGTACAATCTGGAAATGCTATTCTGATTGCTTTCAGAAAAGAGACTAGAGCAGACTTGAATTTCCTGTAACATTTTTGCAATGGAAAAGGCCATCCATGAGAGCAGTTTCAGCCTGTATATAGCAGTTGAAAGAGCAGTGGAATAATAACCAGTGCTTACTGGGTTAACTCTTTAAGTGAATTTACAGAAGAATCTGAGATGTTTGACATTAAGAAGGCAATTCTGTAGAACGTGGGCTCTGGTTCCTGCTGTGAGATAACTGCTTACCGTTTCTATGCAGTTTCACATTACAGTATAAAGCAGCTCAGGATTTCTGAAACATTTAGTTTCAGGAATTTATACTACAAGGTGCTGTATCATCCTCTTTTTAGGACACACACACTCCCACTGAGTTCTTCACTCCCACAGTTCATGAGTTATTTCCACTGATCCTGATACGCTGCAGTATTGCACTGTGATTCCTTACACAACTCAGGATGCACTGATATTTTTTAGCCAACAACAGCTTTCACCATTTTACTTTTTTGCTATAAGAGTAATAACTCTGGAAACTTTGACTGAAAAAGTTACTATTCCATTTCAAAAAGATTGAATACACAAAGTATAAGTCTAAAACAATTTACAAATGAATACAATCTTAAAGAGTATTATATGTTGCTCAGCTTAATGCTGGCTCATTTTTTATGAACAATCTCCAACCAAAAGAAATAGTGTAAATTCCCAGCCACCAGCCAGCTCTCCTTCATCATACAACATCTACCAATCGGGCAGGGCAAAGCCAGCCAGCCACACCTTTTTGATTTATATGAGCTCACAGATGCCCACTAGTGTCACTATGATTGACAGGAGAGACAGACTATGCCATCCCTCACACCCTGAGAGAATGGACAGTGATTTTACTTTTGCTCTTGGCCAAGGATACCTGTTGCATCTATGCCATTCAAACTTGCAAAACTATGACAATTCGAATCGATGGGAAAAAAAAGAGCCACAATTAATCTCTTAGATTTCCTAGATGTAACTGTGTTATTTAGACAGCAATAGTGCTATAACGTGCAATAGCAGGAATGCATGTGGCATCACCATATGCCGAATGCCACTAAAACAGATCTAAAATGGGAAAGAGCTTTTGTGCAATTAACTTTACAGATTCAACAGGAAGTCGGCACTGTCTTTTTACAGACTGCTGAAAGCTAAATCCTCTTTAGAGAAGCAAGAGAAGCAAATGGAGGTAGTTGTTTTCTGTTTAAACCCAACTACAGCCTTCACAAATGTTCATAATAATGAGAAAGCTTTCTTTCATTTTAATAAAAGGAATAATTTAGTTAATAAGCTGGTGTATTTTACTCCAATCTTTACAAATGTTTATAAATAATTATTGTTGGTTATTAAGAAAATGAAACAAAAGTATATTTGCTTTATTTAACAAAATTAATATTTATGTTGCTAAAAAATTGGAAAATAAATGTTGCATTTTTTGGTAATAAAATTTTCTTTTTTTGCAAGTGTATTGTGGTGAATGCTCCACTCAGGAGCCTATAAAGTTATTTGTTTATTTATTTATTTTTGACATTTATTTTGATTTATTCTTTCAATTTAGCATTAATTAATTTATGACACCACGAAATAAATTACTACAATTTATGCAGCAATTCAAAACAGCAACAGTACAAAAAGCTAAAATTAAATGAGAAAAATATATAATTCTAACATTGAAAAAATGTTAGAAAAAATGGTGAAAGACCCCACTTGGTTTTGGGATCTTTGTTTTCAGTCCAGTGTGTCCTGGATTTTAGTTTGTTTATAGAAAAAAATGTCCATTTCAGTGCATCACTATACAAAACAAATGGTTAAACCGGTGTCCTAAAGATTGCACTTTGCAGTATTTATACATTTCCAGGCACTCATTAATTAAGCACTATTTACACTACATTGTTGCTAATTTCGAAGTTTCACATAAAAGCTACATAACCAGCTCATTAAAAGGGGAAGAGAAACAATGCCAAACATCTCAACAAACAAGAGCACACTGCCTATATACGGTATTTGCCAACGTTGAATTCTTATGACAGTTCTTAAGAATAAATCTTATGATATCTTCTGATATAAATATGTAAAGCGCAAGTTATTTTTCCTCCAGTATTCTAGTTGCCTCTGCAGATGCATGAAAAGCTCTACTTGTAAAGAGTCATGTTCAGATTTCTATAGCTAACCATAGGGAATGACTATGAGCAGAGAAAGAAAGTGTGTCCATTTTATGGTTCAGTGAACCACGGGGTGATGTGAGGCATTTAAAGTTTAATTCAGTCCTTAGATGACTTGCTGAAGCTATTATGGGAAGTGCCACGAAGATGGAGCACAGGGTTTCACTTTAGTGAAACAACCGGATATTCTGCAGAAACAACTACAACTGTACTACAACACAACAAATAGCAGATTGTATAAATTATAACGTAGCGTTAAGATCCGATTTTTGTTCCTCACTCTTGTGCAACTTGTAACTGCACACCTTCCCTGTTAACTCTCAATTCTTCATGTTACTGAATAGTATGCTTTAGAATAAATAACTGAATAATGATAGAAAACTTTAAGGTTTTATTGTGTTGTAACAGTGTAATGCGATGTATTGTACTGTCCTTCCTGTTCTTCATGAACAATCCTTAAACCACATTTGTTCAATAAATGTGCAATAAATTGATAATGGCTTTAACTTTAGCCACCTTTTTGTAGAATTGCTGAAGAATTCCTTTTGACTGACAACACATTTTTATGCAAACGTGCAAGTAGTTACTTGATTGGCAATCAGCTAGAATAATTGCGAAGCCATTACTTCATTGACTAACTAATCTCATCCTTCCAGTTTCAGTATCTTATTTGTGAACAGAGAAAGAAAATAAAAGATTCTTACTGAATCTGTCTGTAATTAATGCTAATTACAGGTTGTGTTTGTATACAGATGTGTATGCTGAGTCAGCCTAACCTTTTCTAAATCACATGCATATGTGAGAAGTGCACAGAACCTCACTGTATACACTCAACAGCATTTTTGGTGGTTTAGATGCAGTATGCAGTTTTATATAGCAATGTTACTATCCTCCTGGGAAAAGTCACAGCTGGTAAAAACCATTACGGCTGCACTTTTACACCTGTTAACACCCACGCGCACACACACCCACAGAGAAGCACAAACACATATACATACCCACGCTCTCAGTCTTACTTTCAATGTACTTTTATAGCTGCAGTTAATCCCTTTATGGCTACATAAATGCAGTAATGTTCTCTTGAATTCTCACTGAACTGAGTTAGAATAAGGTGTAATGAAGCAAGCAGAACGACAAGCAGTGTAACAATGACTGCAAACAGGAGGCATGGCAAGCTGAACACCTCGATCTAGTGAGCGCAGTAATAATTTAAAAGAAAAAAAAAAATCCCATCTTGGCATATGTTAATAGTTCGATGAGATTTTGACCAGTGAAACAGTTTAATAAGCCTTTTGACACTAAAATGACCATTGTGGTCATATACAGGGACTAAAAGGGATGCATATTTATGAGCCAGATGAAGACAGGCCAGGACCAATTTAAAATAGACAAGAAACGTCTTTTTATGGGCCGATTTAACATTGCACAGTTGTCTCAGGTCAGTCTGTGCTCACTTTCCGAGTTTTCCTGAAAGACATAATCTGTATTCATTAATAATGAATCTGTAATTATTACTGTTGAATAATTAATATGTACTAAAATGAACTGAAATGTGCAAAATCTATTGAAAGGTTTGTTGTTTGTGTCAAGCCAAAATAGCATTTCGGTCCATTAAATATATAAAACGTGGGATTCTAGAGCAATTAGTGGTGGAACTGTATAGGAAATGGGTTCCACATAACTCCCTAAATGGTTCTTCGTCTTCTCCCTCGGAGGGTTTTACTTTTACAGCCAGGGGGTTTAGATAAGCTTCCGAGTAGGACCTCTTTAAGATGCTAAAACTATTATCTATTTTAAAAACCCTTTTTGCAATCCTCATAAAGTGAATGATAGTAATAGAAATACAAAATACTATTTAGCAGTGTAATTAAGTGTTTAAAAATAGTTCAGTAGCCACGAGTGCCTTCAATTATTCATCATACTTTTTGTTAGCTATTAAACTGGGTGCTAACTAGCAAGCTGGATGCTAGTAGGCAGAGCTGGAGTGATTTGTAGCTATGTTCATCTCTTTGCTAACATGTAGGAGAGAAATGTAACAGCAAGTTAACATCATTTGGAAAATATACTGTACCTGATTGACCTTTTATTGTGTATACCTAGAGTCAGCTTCAGTATCACAATGCAAACAAATATAAATACAGTATTGATGAATTTTTGAACATCCCTACTTACAACCTTTTTTTTTAAACAGGATATTTAGTGACACAGAACACAAGTGCAAGTAGTAAATTATCTGGGTTGTAAAACTGCAAAAATGTTGTTAAGATGCTAAGCTTACTAGCTGTTAGCTTTCAGTAGTTTGAAACTGCAGAATCCTTTTAATTTCTTGGTTGAACAACCATGTTTCTTTGTCCGCTTTTTTTTTTTATTATATTTAGAATATGTTGCATGTCTGCTGTACAAGTTAGATGGAAGTGAGTTAGTTGTTACTATAGAAACGATAAATTAGGATGATAAATAAGAACAAGTGCACTAATATAAACCTGTGATTTGCTGTTAACATCTTCTGACCAGTCAGATTTTAGAATTAGAGAACAGAGCTGTGGTGTAATGGTATTTATTGATTATTTTCCAATAAAGCAATGATTTATTCCTTACATATATCTAAATATCCAGTAGAAATGTGGTCAGTTTTGTTGGCTTAAATATTAACCTTTGCTCAAGCTGAAACGCAAAACACACACATACGCACATCTGACAGAAAAGTAGCCATTAATGTCTACTGCTTTTTTTTTTGGCTCTGTAGGATTTTGGACACAGTGGGCTGGTCTACTGGACACGGATGAAGCAACCCTTCAAACTAAAATGCGCCAACATTGCTAATTCAACTTTGAACATGCTTTACTTTAGGACAAGGCTTAATTGTGTTCAGGACTACAGCCCCATGTATATGTGCATGTGTGTGTGTGTATGCATGTAGACCGCTTGATATACCAAAGAAAGTTAGCCTAGCCTTTCATTATCTTTGAGCTCATCAAGGTCCTGCTATAATCATAGCTTCACATGGCAACTCTTTCTTTCCCATCACACACACACACACATGCTCTTCCCTTGATCATAGGTATAAACTCACTGAACTGTAAGCT
Organism: Notoglanidium macrostoma; assembly: GCA_030068235.1. NCBI lineage: Eukaryota > Metazoa > Chordata > Actinopteri > Siluriformes > Auchenoglanididae > Notoglanidium > Notoglanidium macrostoma. The sequence continues at coordinate 4,091,193 of JAQQZR010000004.1, read as the reverse complement.
TGTCTCAGTAGCTTGATGGAAGAAACTTTTCAAGCGCAAAAGGTGGAAAATCACTGGCTTGGCTTTCCTGAGATCCTCTCTCTCTCTCTCCTACTCATCTGCACGTCCTTCTCTCTTTCTCTCTCATACTGAGTGCCTGTGTATGTTAGTGTTTGTTTATTTGAAGCCAGCTTTCCCCTCTGAGCAACCTGTGTGTGTGTGGGTGTGTGTGTCTCTGAATTGCTTCTTACCTCTGATGGACAAAAACCCACACACACAGACATATGCACACACACTTGCACACAAACACTGGCTCACAGGATGGATCAGGTATCCTACATCATACCCTGCCATCTCAGGTGGCAGGTCTAGCTAGGCACCTTTGCATAACCTCTTAATATAAAACCCTTTGTGAGCGTGTGTGTGTGTGTGTGTGTGTGTGAGCTGTGTAAAGGGCATCCTGACAGCACCTAGGCAGAGCCAGTGGAAACTTTTCTGAGGTGCAGGACATTGCCCTACATCCATTCTTGACAGATTGAAAAAGAGACCGCGCTCATAATCACAAGGCTTAAGAAAGACTCATTTGCATTTGGCTGTAACTCTGTATGAAAATCATCCCAGAAAGTGATGATGATCTGCCATATATGATCTTGATGATTAATCGTCTTTATTTTATGCAGTCTTATGCTTCTAGTTCAATCAAATAATGAGATGAATGAATAAGACTGAGCAAGATTGTGAAATCACAGGCTGATGCAATCATGGAAGCAAGGAATGATAAAATACTGCTGTTGTTTTTTTTCAGAATTTGAAATTGGCTTAAGAATTATGGGCTTTGTAAATAGTGAATCGTATGTATAAATGTGCAAAAGCAAAATCCGATGTGGGCCGTTAACTCGATCATGGAAAAGTTTGTAAGGTTTTATTGGGTGGAAAAACTGATTTAGTGTCATAAAGAACTCACTTGGGAGATGAGTTTACGTAAGAAACAGACAGATGATAGTGCATTGTAGGGCTTAAAGACATGAACAGAAATATCCTACTGTGATATTGCTACACTATGAGATTGCGATATGCCCAGAAATATATTAAACAAAAAGGAGAGCCTGTGATGCAAACATAAGCTTTGAAATCAAGTTTTGAGTCATAAGCTTTTGAAGTCTGAGTCAGGTTGGGAGTCATAAGTTTTGAAGTGTGTGTTGATTGGGAGAGGCTTTGAAGTCTGAAGCAAATTATGATTTATGGCTTTAAAGTCTCAGTTGAGTTGGGAGTCGTAGGCTTTAAAGTCTCAGTTGAGTTGGGAGTCGTACGTTTTGAAATTGAGTCATAAGCTTTGTAAGTCTAAATTACGAGTCATAAGTTTATAAGCTCGTAAGCCGAGCTGAAACTTGTTGGCTTTTGAACTGAGAGTCAAATTGTGAGCCATAACTTTTGAATTCTTGGTCAAGTTGGTTTTTTTTTGTAAAACAAAAAAATTAAATGTGACCAAAGTAGCAAGTCAAAGACACGAGTCCTCACCTCTCTCTGTTTCTGCAATATCAGTAATGCAAAGGCCATATTTAGGCCATGTTAATGCATATTGCAATAACAATAATAAAAACAAATGATTAATTGTGTAGCTGTACTGTGATTGAGTAAAGGTGTAGTCCATCACAGTAGCTGTAGCCTATTAATCTGTTGATAGTCTAATCAGAATATTTAAAATCACGTAAACACCTCAGTGGAAATAGAGTAAACCAACGGAGGACAATCAGAATGAAATTATCCAATAAAACACAGGCATAACATTATTACTGGCATAACATTACAATTTCTGTTTCGACAGCCAGAGCTGCTTGCTCCTGAACATCGGGCAATTATAAAATGCTGAGCAGCTTTACAGAAGTAACAAACTCTTCTCATTGTCTGCTCAATAATTACACTTGGATGACGTTTTGTTTACATGAAAATAATTTAAAACTTGTTACACACACAAACAGCCTGATTAAAATGGACTCACACTGACCAGCACTCCTCGTTGTTATGGTTACGCTGACACTAAAAAACCTTATCATGCATGCACATAAGTTTGGAGCGGATTAAATATAACATGCATATAATCAGAGACTGTCTACAGACTGTGCAGTATAAGATGCATATAAACGGTTCATTCAGAATCTGCACTCACAATTAATTATTTTGGATTGGTGAAAACCGTTGCGTGTGTGTGTTTGTGTGAGAGAGAGCGAGAGAGAGAGACCTATTTTGTGTTTACTGGACTAATTGAAAAGGAGGGACATCCACTCTTGCAGTCTTTTTCGCACCCAAATTACAAACACACACATTCAGACACACACAGACGTGCATCTGCAGTTCAGCTGTCATGAGTCATCATCATTGCCACGGCAACAGAGCGAGCTGCCTGCTCCTCGCTACTGAAAAGCATGAGCACAGGCTGCAATAAAGTATGCTATGGCTTTTATAACATAATCACTGCCTTATTTTCTTGAATGAACCTTAACATTAGAATTTGGCATTCGAGTTTGTGTCTCAGCGTGGCTTAGGCAGGAGAAATTTCTCCATTCATAATCCATCTTCATCATAATAAAGTGCATTGGTTCCTTGTTTTTCTTCGCTACATCCTGCATGTGTAAATGTCTCCCACTAGTTAGAAAAACGCTCGCGCTTAGAAATGACTGGCGGAGTACAAACAGGACACAATCACGCTTTAATAATTTAGCGTATGCCACCGCGTGTTAATAATTCAGCACTGGTTCTGCAGACGGACAGGTCTGACAGGAAAACTGTGAGTTCACGGTGGTCACTGGGTCACGTCACATCAATCAAACAGTCAGAGAAGGTGAAAGGAGAAAGAAAAATGGAAATGAGACGCAGTGCCCTTGACATTGAGCTCTGAAATATGGAATATTTTATTCTCAATTTTGGCTGAACTTTCTAATTTGGACCTGTTATTTGAAGACCATAGAGCTGCATTAAATAAGTAAGGGATAAAACAATTGAGGGTGTTGTTATTGGAAAATAATAAATGGAGGAATGGAGTGATGCATCCTACTGTGAAGCAGAGTTACCGTTACCACTCTGAAGATTTATTTTACAATAACATTACATCATGAAGTGTTTTATTCCTCTCACATTCCCAGCAGTTTGGCTATGACTACAATGTTTATTTTATTTAACAAACATGTCACACTTTTAACCATTTATTGTAACGTTTATTCTCATGGAACATCCACGAATCTAGTTATCACTGACGTTATAGCTGCTGTAAACAGTTGTTCCCTCACCATCCATTCTTATTTCTCTCCCATGACATTAGAGAAACAGATAAGCACAAAGTCCTCTGTCCTGAAGACTTTCCTGTGGTGGAAAACATATTGAATGTTAAAACTGTAGTAGATTATTACATAAAGAGTAGCACTTCTATAGAAATGTTAACATATTAGAATGAGCATATTCATATTGCCGCTACACTGTCAGAGCTGCTGTTATTGAAAAAATTGATCAATATCTTTTGAGCAGATTCAGATTCTGACCAGAGTTGAGAATTCCAGAGCAATGTGGCATAATGCAAATTATGAAATATCAAATCATATAAATACAAATATTATTCTATCACTATTATTATTTTGCTTAAGATAGAAAACAGGATTATTTTTTACATTCTCATTAACCACTCAGCTCGTCATTAAAATGGGGTTGATTGAGAAGTCCTAGACATACACTGGTAGCTCAGTGGTTAAGGCATTGGGCTACAGATCAGAAGGTCATGGTGTGTTTTCTCCATTCACAGAAACACTTTTGCACTAAAAATGCCTTCATATAACTCTCTATTTTCTGATGCACACTGCCTGGCTAACACACTGCCTGACTGTCAGTTCAGTATCTCATGTTCTCTTCCCTCTGCAGTCCACCACTGAGCTTACCTCATGTTTTTTGTGTATTGTAAACTAAAACATGTCAGAAATAAACATCAGGTACACATTTTATTTATTTGGTTTAATAGGGTTTCCTGGAGCAAATGCATGCTGGACTCTTTTCAAGCACACAGGACTGTAGGCAGTAAATGAGGAACCCCACTAACTTCAAATGCTGGCAAAGCTGCATTTAAGCACTTTTCTTCCTCAGGCCACGATTATCATCACGTGCAGCCCCAACAACACAAACGACTTTCCTCTATTGCCAGTGTAAGCCACAGCCTCATTAATAATAATAAAAGATTGAAGGCGATTTCAAGCCCCAGGTCACTGTTCTGTTGGCGGCTGGATCTGTTTTTGCTAATTTGTCTCTCAGCTGGAGAACAGAGCATAAAATTTAAACAAAACACAACATTATGGATCAAAATGTTGGTTTTGAACATCATACATGATACAGATTTTTTTAAAGTAACTTTTACTAGTTCTTCTTATTATATATTATTATTTATGGCTGGTGCATTTGCTGGTGCATATCTGTTATGTTTGCTAAGAGGCTGTTTTTTTCCCCCCTAAATTCTAGTTGACCAATACTTAAACATTTATTTCATAAATGTTTGAGGTTAATCTAGTAAGCCAGTACTGGTGTAAAACACCACCAACTCCACCGTCACCATCTCTAACAACATAATTATTGCTGTTCTTGTTCTTGTTATTTGTTTGTTTTTGTTTAGACCTAATCCGTTTTAAAATCTAAAAGTGCCTCATATCCAAAAAAAATTCATTATTAATAAAATAATGAGAATTCAAAAGTCATTAATAAAAGACCTATAAATGATTAATAATTACTGTATATATACATATATATTTTGTTGAACTGAAAAGAGATGATGTCCATATTAATCTGAAAAGATTCAGATGCAATGACTAAGATAAACATAACTGTGTTTAAAAGAGAGCATTTCTTAGAACGAGAGAGAGAGAGGATAGATGAAACGAGGGTATTTACATGTTGTGAATGTTTACTCTGATCTTCGTAAATGAGTATAAATGTGTGATATGGAAACCATGTTAATGGAAGTGAAAAAGCTCCTAATGAACGTGCAGTTGCACCCACAGATGCAGAACTATATTCATTCCATTTACATCATTTACTTGCAGTGTTTGAAAGAAAATAAGCGAGGGAGCTAGAGCAAGTCGTCTTCTTTTTCCGGGCCAATGTATTTACGCATTCCCACTAATTTCGAGGCAACTCCCCATGCACAAATCTCTCTTATCAGCATGCAAGTTGTTGGTGTAAACATGTGTTGTGTGAGACTCTTGTTCACGCCTCACTGCTTGTGTGAGTGATGGAGAGATGGGAAACGAGTGTGAAGAGTGGAGGTTATTCCTCCACCATCTGTGCAACATGACGAGATGCGAAACAGTTCTTAATCCAGATCGGGATGCTTTGGAAGGGATTTTCCTAATGGGGCTTTAAAAATTACATACACATGCTTTTTTTTTTTTTGAAGGTCTGAGCCATGCAGAGGGGTGACAAAGTAAAGGAAAAACAGTGACTCAGTTATGCAGTAGGAAGTGTTTATTTATTTTGCTGGCATGGTTTAACTTTACTTGTCCCCTTAAAAAGAATCAGTACATCAATACTGCTAATCAATATAAAGTTATTCTGATTGATATCCTATGATGAAACATTTCTCTCGTGATGGACATGGTCTCTTCCAGGATGATTTGACAAGGATGAAAATGATGTGAAACATATGCTATGGCTTTCACAGGCATCTTAGCTTAACCCACCTATGGGGGACCTATTTGGGAGTGATGTGTTAGATAGAGCTCATAAGCACCATCATTAAAACACCAACTGAAGAAAAATCAGTGTTTATCGCTCTAGTACAGTACCAGAGACTTTTAAAATTGAAGCCAAGGCTCTCTGAAGCTTTTCTGTTGGCTCACACATTAGTAACACACTTTATGTTGGTTTGTTCCTTCAATTTGTCACCTATCTGTATGTGGAACAATCAGGCAGCGTATCAGATTCTGTTTGCAAGTTCGGTACATGGACCTAGATTTGGTCATGTACATAGTGTAATCTTAAATTTTCTCCATTCTCATTATTGCTTTGACATTTTCTTGACAGTAGCTAATTCAAATAGCCAGCGTCCTGTCATTATGCATTTGAATGGCCTTATAAGGTAAGATCGTGTAAGGCCTCAGGACTGTCTCTCCTGTAGTGCGGTCTTCTTATTGAGAGAAGTAATGAAATACTTCCTGCTCATTTAGTTCTCTGGTTTTCACATCATTAACAAGATTGACCATTCATGCAGAGTGAGGCAAGTTCTTAAACTTTGAGCTTTATTTTAAGTTTATCCAACAACTGTAGTCCAAGCCCATAGCGGGCATCAGAACAGGCAGGCAAAGTTAAACAAGGATAATCCATCATCAGAAACTACAAAAGCATGCAAGGGTCTAAATGAGGAGAATACAAAACTTGGAAACACTGAAATTAAGGAAACAAATGCATAATAAGACTTTGCGATGATACACTGGCACAATAGAGTATCTAAACATAGAACAGGTGAACACTATCAAGAAACAAAATGATGACAGGACAGAGGTGGAAGCAGGATTAGAGCAGAAACCAAAACAAACATCAGCACATGGATTACAGTGCCTTGGGAACTATAACGTGAAGTGGGAAACTGTGGAACCAAGTTCAATCCCCATCTTTTATTTTGAATCAAATGATGAATTACAGAAGCAGAAAACTAATCGGCAACTGTCTAATGGTTAAAACCTGATAATTCCAGAGAAATAGGAAGTGAGGCTTTCTCACTCTTGTGTTTCGATGGTGGGCGTCTGTTAGCTCATGTATACAGAAAAAGCTAATTTGTAAAATGTCACATTTTTACCCCTAATACTTGGTTACGACTCTCCTTGTCTTTGTAAATCCTCCAATCTTCTCAGTAAGGGACACCACCAGTTTCTTGAGTTCCTTTTAGTTTTAGTTTTTCTACTGAATGGGTGTGAAATTCTTCTTATTTCACCTGCTGTTCCAAATAATCCCTGAAGTGAGGTCAACAACAGGTCAGTCAACATGTCCCAGTGCTCCATCAGGCTCACTAAACAAATCACACACAGATTTGGCCTTATAGTCCACCCTATAGTCGTTAATCTGAAATGTCTTAGTGTCAGAGTGGTGTTCTGATTGACAGAACCGAAGGCCACCACAGAATCATTACAACAATCTGACTGTGTTTTGTTTTAAACTAAATTACTTTTGTCCAGGAGCAGGTTGTGACTCACATTCACCTGTCCTGCATGAGCAGCAATTATGGCTTCATATGTTTCTGAGCACGCATGTTTCAGGCCTTGTCCACATTAGTAGGGTTACTCCAAATTGTGCATAGTTATGTTCACCTGTAAAAAACTGATGAAAACAGAAAGACTCTTCAATGATTCAACTCAATTGTTACATTATCATCCATTTTCGATGGTGTTGAATCTGGGATCACATGGCATATAGGAACCTATCCAGTTTCCCCAATAACCCCAGTAACCACTCTAGTCTGTTCAGGATCGTTGTCGATCTGGGAATACACCCTGGATGGGATGCCAGTCCATCACAGAGCACCATACATATACTAATTCACACAATAATGTACACCTAGGAGCAATTAAGAGTAACTAATCCACCTACAGTACATGCTTCATTTTGGGAGGTGGAAGGAAACCAGAGACCTAAGAAAAACACGGGGAACAGAGAAAACCTACATGAACCCAGGAAGAACATGTGAAACTCCCACAGACAGCGACCTGAGATAAGGAATGACCCGGAGACCCTGGATCTGTGAGGTGGCAAACCCAGAGTTCACCACAAACAGCAAATGGCATTGTTAAAGTTATCTGTTCATATTGGGTCATTTTCAAAAACGTGTGTTTATCGGTGGTTGAGAACACTGTTCATTGTGGACTAGGATAACTAGAGTTTGGCTACGAGTAAATTGCTTGAAAGCTGGGTATCAACCACAGTTGATTTCATACTGATGAGCCGTGTCCTGGTGACTGAAGATGACTTTTGTGAGGTTTACATATATCCACACTTAAAGAGAGATAGTGAGGTAGAGTGAATTATGTGGGAGTTTTGATACCCCTTCCCCTAATATTAGAATGACCAGTCTCCAGGTATCAAGCCTTAGGGGTGTTTTGATCTGTGCCATCCACACTGACATGATTACATCTCTCTCTTTGTTCTACTGTCATTTTATCCACTGCTTTCGGCACACAGGCTCTGTATTTCATGATCTGATAAACAGGACTACTGAAACACTAAGGAAGGGCTGTGAGCTCTGGGGAAATTCCACTATAACAAAGAGCTCATACTGTGGAGAAGAGAGCAAGAGAGCGAGAGAGACTATAAAGAACTAAGGATTGAAAATAATCAACATTCTTGATTGGATCACTTGTAAACCCATTTAAAATTAATTGTCTGCACTAAATGAAGTGTATCGTATACACTTTGTATACAATTTGAATACAGATTGCCACACGGTCTTTGTGCATGTTTGTCCTAGGGAACTTGTGCTAAAGTTTGCATTGTTGGCTAATGGGAAAATTCTCAGATGGCTTGCGAGACATCTTGACATCTGACCCTGTCTCACTTTTGGGTGGCATTATTTAAAGTGCAACTGGCAGGCATTTTTTATAGAGATTTTATATCTCAAGTCAAGCTCGATTTGCACCAATTTGGGGATAAATCTGAATGCTACATGAAAAGTCTTATTGAATGTAAAATCTTAGACAACGGTGAAGAATTGGTAACTCGAACTCTGAGGCCAGTAAGTGGCACTTGAGAAGGACGACCTGATTTGTGGTGAAATGTGTGGTTTGTATACGCTCTGTAGTTGGATATATGGTTTATGCAGCCATGTTGCAGTAGCTAGGTACTGTCAGGGTCACCATGGCAACAGTCATTAAACTCAACAAAGGAACACCCACTAGCGAAAAATTTTGAGATTTGAACAAAATCATTGCCAGTGTTCTAGATAATGTACTTTCCCTAATTTTTGATATGGGACCAGAATCAAAGCTTTAAATATTGACTTATACGCAACACTAATCCAATACTGATATTCTCACAATAATCGATACTATTTTTGCAAGATTCTGTTGCTGAGTTAATTGACATATCACAGACGTGATGGCAACGTATGTGACTAAAAGCTAACCATTTTATTTCTTTGACCTTCTAATAGTCTGAAAGTTACTTTATCTACTTGTATTTTAAGATTATAAGTGCAGAAACCATCTGAATGGAACCATACAATATCTATAACATTGAAATATTTTAGCTAATGGTCTTTTGCTTTGCTCTCTCTCACTCAGGCGGAGTTCTCAAGAGCAGCGCTTCTCCATCAGGCTCGGCGGGACCAGGTGGCACAGACATGCCGTGCCCACAGTGCCTCGAGCCGCAAGCGACACGTCCTGACACCCGGTGACCTAAAACACTTAGTAGTGGATGAAGAACATGAGCTGATCTACTGCTACGTGCCCAAGGTGGCGTGCACCAACTGGAAGCGGGTGATGATGGTCCTGAGCGGGCACGGCAAGTACAGCGATCCCATGGAGATCCTCCCCAATGAGGCCCACGTGTCCTCCAACCTGAAGACGCTCAATCAATATAGCATCGCTGACATCAACCACCGCTTGAAGAACTACCTCAAGTTCTTGTTCGTGCGCGAGCCCTTCGAGCGCCTAGTGTCGGCATACCGTAACAAGTTCACACTGCGCTACAACACGTCCTTCCACAAGCGCTACGGCACACGTATTGTCCGGCGGTACCGTAAGAATGCTACGGCCGAAGCGCTCCAGAACGGCAGTGACGTCAAGTTCACAGAGTTCGCAGAGTACCTTGCAGATCCAGCCACGCAACGTGAGGCACCACTGAACGAGCACTGGCAGACTGTGTACGCGCTGTGCCACCCCTGCCACATCCACTATGACCTGGTTGGCAAGTATGAGACACTGGAGGAGGATGCTGACTACGTGCTGAAGCTGGCTGGTGTGCCCGACTCGCTACATTTTCCATCCTACGCCAAATCTACCCGCACCACCGACCAGATGGCGGCCATGTTTTTCAACAACATCAGTGCGCAGCAGCAGAGCCAGCTCTATCAGCTGTACAAGAGGGACTTCCTGATGTTTAACTACTCCTTTCCTAGTTACCTGAAGGAGCAGTAGGAAGGGTTGGCGCACAATGCACGCACATTTTTGAACGCACACCTGCGCGAACACATACTCAGAGCTGAGCTTAACTTAATCAGAACATTGACAAGAGGAGAAATGGTCAATGAGGTGCGAGATGAATTGGCGCCAGTGGAAGCAGAGCAAAAGAACTCAAGTTCTGCAGACATTTGGAACTGTATAATTCACGGGTGGTCAGTCTGCTGTATTGTCAAGAGCTATGATGATGAACAGTGGAAGATTTGTACTGTACTTGGTTATGGTTTCATGTTTGACGAGTATTCAGGGAAACCTGGCATCTCTGTGTTAATATCCCCATCCATCAGATTGTAAGATAAAGATCATGTTACTGTTTATATTCCCTGCCGTCATTAAGCAATATGACTCTGGGCCACAGGCTCATTTACTTTAACAAGTAAATATTACATCCGCCTACCTTCAGTTTCAAACACTTGATGAGCGGAGGACTCTTGTGGACTTCTACAATGATACTGAAACCTCAGTCGACTTCTACTACACACCAATGCAGAACTAAAGTTGTGGGCTGTACCTAAGCGCGCTCATTTTAGTGTTATTTATGGTTGTCCCCCTAACTACAGCCATCTTCTGTGTGAAGACCGTGTGTGTGTGTGCAGTAATTATATGATGCATATGTAAAGGAGGACCTTTGTGTTCACAGGAGGATGTGAAAATGGCATTGAGAGGTGCCTTCGTGATATGGGTGTATCCTGCTGCTCTTATGAGTCGGTAGCCGTCGTGCATTCAAAAGTCAGAGGTCAGCAACAGGTCCTTATTCATTAACGAGCGCTCCCAAGCACTGTCCGCCATCTTAAAGAAATGAAGGGAATATTTCTTGTTTTTGCTTAGTTTTTATTGACTTACGAAAGGTAGCTGCGAGCAGCTGAACAGAACATTATTTAAAATACTTTGTAAAAAGAAACAACAGAAAGCACGATTTCATTTGTTTTCTCCGGGTGATGGATTTATAAACAGCATTATTGATTTTTACCATTTTTTTTCCCCCTGTGTATTACACAGTGCAATGTTGCTGAGCTCTTGAGTGGATCGTGTTTTTTTCAAAGGAAAGCAAAGTCTCTGCTTTCTGTGCTGATCTCGTAGGAATGATTTATTCAGACAGAATGAGTGTCAGAGAGAGAGAGAGAGAGAGAGAGAGGGCAAAGGAGATGATGGGAGAAAGTGCTAGACAGTATCTGTTCCCTGCATTAAACCCATGTTTATTTCATTGTAACGTCTCGATCCCAATTTAAGCTCTTCAAAGGAACACATGCTTTCATTTGTAGAAGTGTCTTTTTATGGCCCTTTTTTTGTTATGACTGTGAATTAGAAGAGTCTGAAAATGATGAAATTGCCTATTTATGTGTCTGAGAGCCACAGGCGGGTGTGTCTGTCTCCGCCGTCTGCGTCTACACGACTGTACAAAAATCCTACACTGGTAAAGGTGACTCAGTCTAACACCAGCTTTCTCTTTCATCCGGATGGCCAGACAGATTAGTGTGCTTGGATAAATAAATGCCTGTTAGCATTTTTAAGAGATTGAGCCCCTGTGGAGCAGGGTCTTTACAGGACACACACACACGCACACACACACGCACAAAACAAATTATCCCTCTAGTGATGTAGTGAGTAAAATGTTGCAAAGAGATAAACACACATAATGCAAGCTGTGTGTTCTGCCTTGTCTGTTCTCTTCTCTCTCTCGCTCTTAAACCAATTCTCCAATTTCATTGGTGTCAGTTTACGGAAGGGTTACCTTAACTAAAATTATTAACATTAACATTAAGAAACCACGAACCACCTTATTAACTCCACGACCTATTCAACACCTACATTCCTCACTATTTATAAACACAGGGGTTTGCTCTTGTAGGAAAATAATCAACAGTGGGGCTGTGTGATGTGGCCTGACCGCACACCCGAAATTCTTCCTCTTATACCACAGCAGTTTGCCAATGATTACAATTTTTATCCATTTCTAGTTACATTAAATCTCACTTAGACATGTTAGTTCCTGTTCTCATTTGTATAGCAGTGATAAAGTGATTTTTCTTTCTCATGATAGTTAATAAGGTAAAAAATTCAGCTTCTAATGTTCCTGGGAGACCAGAAACTCTTCCAACCCGTAAACTTTTGTGCGTCTGAGGAGCCAGGCAAAAATATTACAAAAACAACTCCTCAGAAAAGATCCCTTGAAATCCAGAAATATGGTCAGAGCTGCTGCTGTAGAAAATGAATCATCTCTCCAGACAGAATAGATTTAAATAATGTCCCTTATGTAATGTTTATACAGTTGATGATCAAATAAATCTTATATTGAATAGCATGGCTAACCAATATTTCACAAGTACTAAAAACAGAAAACAATTCTCAAACAACAATGCAAACGAATGCCTTTGTTAGCATTAATGTGTTTGTGGTGGTTAATGAGCAAAAATTCATAATTGCGGCTGAGTGCTGGGTGGCACGGAGTCCTGGGTTCAGATGATTCGGAATAGAACTAGATTATTGTCACCAATGACAAAATTATTGCTCAGATATTCTCCACAGAACAAATACAATTTCTGCTTCATCAGAAACAATGAGTGAAAATAAGTCCGCACCATCCAACAGCAACTAAAGCTTTAATTATTTGCGGTGGTTGATTGGAATTTAAAATTCATAACTGAATGGTAGGTGCCAATATTTACACCTGGGCTGATTTGATAGTCAAACATTTAGTCACGTGCTCCGATTTCATTCATCCTCATTTATGTGGACTTATTTTTAGTCATGGTTAGAATCACTGGAAACACGTTTATTTCGTCAAACATGAATGAATAAACGTGTTAACTTACGTTGCTGTTTTGTTAACATTGCTTTTGTCTTATTATTGCTGAAGTTTTTTTTTATGCCAACTAAAGCAGTGAATAATGTTAGTTAAGGGAACCTTCGTGTAAAGTGTTACTGTTCACTGTTGAGCAATAAATAAGACCAATCATTGAGACAGAAATCTGAGAATGTCTGTGCAGTTCTTTAGGTGCTTTTGTGTTTGAATGCTTTTCTTCTCTTTGTTCTCACTCATTTCTGCACACACAGGCATCTATCTTACTATCCTTGTGAGGACATTTGGTCCTCGTAAGGGTATAAACACACACACACACACACAAACAGAAGCAGCTCACTCCAATGAGTGCCTTCATACAAGTAAACTCATACATGCTTTTCTGGGAACTCGGCTAAGCAGAAAGTGATCTACAATCAGGACTTACATGCAATGACTATAATTATATGGACTACTGATTGGTCAGCGCTGTACAGCTTAGACACTACATCCGAGTTTCTTTTTTCGGCACTACACAATGCCTTTCAGCAATATTTTCACGTAGCCTTGTGTGTGTGGGTTTCTTTGTGTGGGTATACACATTTTCACACTGGCTACTCTGCCTCGGTTGAGTTGGATTATCCAACATTCTCAGACAAGCTTCTTCCTTTATTTATTTCTTCCTTGTGTCCATGTTAACTGTAAAGACTCTTGTTTTTTTGCACCCCATCTCATTCAGGACGGAGCCAGCCGGCTCATCATAACTGACTGCTCAACAAAAAGGAACATATTTCAAAAATGTACAGGACTCTCGGTGCAGATCATGCTTCAAGAATCACATTCTTACCCAATAAAGCTAAAAATCAGAAGAAGTGTTTGTATGAATGTCCTAGTGATCGCAAACGAGTCACGTCTTTGAGTCGACTCGAACGTATGAGCCATTTTTTGCAGCTTTAGGCAATTCTATTACCGATTTATTCATTTATCGGATGGTTGTTTTTTACTTTGTGTGTGTATGAGGCGAGTGTATAATGGGAAGAAGCGTCAGGCTACATTTGTAGTGCCTTGCTTATTTAAGCTCACAACTGTTGAGGTTCATTTGATAAAAATGCAACATAAATAATGTTATTTTGTTAACTAGAAGGTAGACTTTCATGAAACAATTTCAGCCATGATTAGCTAAAGAACTTGTTAAAATATTGCAAACTTGAACCAAAAAATTAAACATTTAGGAGCTGAAAGATTCGACTTTCACTGGTGAGCTGAATCAATTGGTGAATCAAATTATCTGACTCACTGAACAGCTCCGAAATTGTTTTGAATCCCAATCCCACCCACTACCACATGTACCTGCCAGTGATACTTTCTAATATACTTTCTTGATCCTGTTTTCTAAAATAGAAACAAATTAGTCATTTAAACCAGTCCATGAGCAACACATCGTGTCCAGTACACTCCCATTTTAATGTGGAAAGCTGCTCATCTAACCTTGTGTGAAAGTCAGTCATGTGCAAAGTGATTATTATTTTCCAAAAATCCCCAAATTTGTTTCCTCTGTTCCGTTTTATTTAAGTCACTGAGATTTTAGAGATCTTTCAAAGGGGCCTGCTCACCCTTCCCAGAATCCTCTTCGCAAAGTAGAGTCACCATTTTCAATGCCATCGATGTTCCAAAATCAATCTGCAACAATCCAACAGCTTAAGCTACAGATCTTATATTTTAAGGTGAAATTGAATATATTTTGCCTAAGTATCTATATTTTAAAGTCTTCCGACAGATCCATTCTGCTTTTGTCTGGTTATTCCATATGTAATAGAACTGAACTGGCCTCGTCCATCTCGCTGAGGCTCTGAAGTGAAGAAAAGATGAGACGTGTTTTGTTCAAAGCTTTGACGTATGACATGTAGATGAAGAGAAAGTTCAAGATGGGTTTCAAAGGGATCCTTAACTGAATTTGTGAAGGTTTTACTGCAGAGAAAGCTAGCAAGTAGCGGTTATGTGCTTTCCAAACATCCACATATAAAAATTTTATTTGTTCCACATTACACATTGCACAATGAAAACAACTGAATTATTGACAATACTGGCAAAATGAAGGAATGACTCAACAAAACTGACGCCAATTATAAACTCCATAAACCTCTTTAAAAATACAGAGATAACAGAAATTCGCTCTCGATTAGAAGGAGTCCTGAAACAGTTTCCTGCTGAGCAGATGTTATTGAAGCGTTTCCAACATGGCCGACCTTGGCGTGCTGGCATTAGCTCCTGCACTCTGTGGGAAGGCCTGCGCTCACTGATTATATGTCCTGAGCTGCGTCCTGCCACGGTTTGAAGTGGTGTCTTTGAAGAAATTGTTGGAGAGGAGAAAAAAAAGAAAAGAAATAAATCCACAAGTGTGCGGAGCGTCTGCGGCACTGTGCTTCAGATCTTCACGTCATCAGCACACGCAGCATGACAGCATTGCGAGGAAACGTCCTGGTTGTTCCATGATAAGGAAGGAATGGTGGCGTTAACTGCACGACCTTCAAAAGCTTGAGATTTCAGGAAAGAAGTCACAAAAAAAAGCCTGGACTGAATCCAGAAATAAGCTTGATCTTGGATTATTCAAAGTTTGTTTATTAATCCAGCTGCACCAACCTTTAAACATTGTTAAAAAAAAAAAAAAAAACATCTGGATTGCACCGAGACATTCTTTTGTCCTTTGAACTTCGAAATTTTATAATAAATTTGGATCAACTGTAAACCTGTTGCTCCATTACTCGGTTAAAAGCCAAATTTACATAAAGTGTAAATGGTGAAGTGGTTTAAATTTCCTAATACTAGATATATTACAAAAATCGAAAGAGTTCCTCAAAGGGAAATCTTTATCCTAGTGATCATTCAAAAGCTAAAACAAACAAAACAACATAACGTACTTGTTAATCTTTACTTATTAAACCCATCATGACAGACGATCAGAATTAATCCCAGCTCAAATGATTTAATCGGAGGTAAAACAATTCAAATGAAAATAAAACCTAGATAAAAAAAAAATACATGCTTATTTATCCAATTTCTAAACAAAGAAATTACAACAATATCAACTGAGGCTCCTATTTAAGGTTATTTGAACTACTAAAAAAATTTTTTTTTTAAATGCATGGAGTATTAATTCTCAACTTTTTTTTTTTTTTTTTTTTAAAGAAAAACATTATAGTTGGCATGATCATTGTTCGTGTTTTCAATTATGAAAAGCATTTTATCTTAATAGGAGTGGAGTGCAAAAGTTTGTGCACCCCCCAATCATTTTGTGGTTAAAAAAGGTGGAAAATCTACTTTTATTTTTATAATTCACCAGAAGAACAAGAGTTGTATTATATTATTACTGGTAAAAGAATATTTGGAAAAGAACAAAGCAAGCTTTTTTTTTTTTTACCACTCATATCAACCACATACTGTGAAAACTAAGAAACCTACACACTAAATATCTTGTTGGGCCAAAAGGCTGACTTGACTTATATTTTATTTTGTCCTAAAAATATGTAAAAACACTTACATGTATTAGTAAAGAATGATGGAATATGAATTTAGACAAAATTATACATATTTGACCAAAACTAATGTAATACTCCAAAATATCCTTTTAGATGTTGCTATCTAGTAATCATAGTGACCCACATTTCCCATGCTGTGGGTTTGTGTGCGAATGTGAATTTAGTGTGTGGTCAGGAAATGCACCTGCAAACCCTGTCCTCCATGACGTCCGTCCCTGCCTTTAACCAAAACCCTCACCACTGCCTAACAGTGGGCTTCTGCTCTTCTGAAAATACCCCAACATTTAGTTCAGCTCCTCCATCCCAAACTCCTCCTTCATCCTTCCTTTCATCAGGCGCAAGACCACATCAGGCTTTTCATTCCAATCGGGATTTGGTCATTTTCATCCCAAATGGAGTGGGTTGAGAGAAGTTCCCTATCATTTCCATGGTTTGGGAAAGGGTGTGATGGTGCAGGGAAGACACATGCTCTTATGATTTAGTGCTGAAATGTAGCATGCACACAGTTGAGGCCACTAAGTGGTCATCCTGTCACTGGGTTAATAGAAGACCATGCTTTCGAATCCCAGTTTGAGTCGAATCCCAGTCATCGGAGTTTGGGAATCTAAGAGAACTGAGCCTCAGAACAATGCTAGCAAAATAGTGCTCTCCTTGAAATGCTCAGCAAGGTTCCATACGTGGCAATTCAGAAAGATGAGCTTGCATGGTGTGTATTAGAGGAAGCACGTGCTAGCCATCAGAGGATGCTTGCTTGTAGTAACTAGCTAGCTAAGAATTAGGAGGAAAAAGAAAACATGATGACTGGCTTCACATGTCCTGGAGGAAACATGTAAGTACTGGCTTGATAGCTGTTGTGGGGAATATTATATCAAGTAGATGTGAATTAGAGGAAATTGGAATTAAAGTGATGGTGGAAAACTAGATAATGGGAAGGAATATAAACTTTTTAATAGAAAAATGTTTTTTGAATATACAAAATTTTAACAATAGAACTATAAACTTATTTATACATTTTATCCAGAAAATGCAAAACGACTGTTTTACTGGATATCTTTTCAGGAAGAAAACACAATATATCATAGATCATGATACATATTGTGTATTGCAGAAATGCCTTCAGGAATCATTTTATGATCAAAATATGATCATTTTGTGATATCATACACCCCTTTTGTCAATTCCTAAAAAAAATATTGACGGTACACTGGAGTAGTAGTTGGAATAGAAATGCATAAAAAGATAGAAAGTTTGTTCATTGGCGTAGATGAAAAAGATCTTTTAGATCTTTTTGCTTCAGTGATATGAGCTAGGAGTAACAGCCACTTCACCCATGTAAACCCCTGCTTAACCTGACTCCAGCAAGAAAAGTATCTTTCAGCTGAGTGTTAGCAAGCCTTTACCATTTGTCCAACAAGCAACTGTGAGTAAGAAGAAGAATGACTCAGCTCCATCTCTCTGCCGTCCCACACTCTTTTCAAGCAAGGTCGAAGCTCCTACTCTCTGTGTGCATGACTGGACACAATTTAGAGAGACTAAAATGGAGGTACATACATACATACATACATACATACCTATATATACACATACATTACATATATATATATATATATATATACACATACATTACATACACATACATACATATATATATATATATATATATATATATACACATATATGTATGTATGTATGTATGTATGTATGTATGTATGTATATACACACACACACACACTATATACATACATGTGTATAT
>JAQQZR010000004.1:4033243-4066354 GCA_030068235.1 Notoglanidium macrostoma | reverse complement strand
GTGTGTGTGTGTGTGTGTGTGTGTGTGTGTGTGTGTGTGTGTGTGTGTGTGTGTGTGTGTGTGTGTGTGTGAGATCCTGATGAAAGGAGAACTCTGAAGTGAAGGAAACTCACTGAAGGTGCTGTTCTTTTCAATGACTGGAGTTTACAGTTAACTCCAGAATTTTTGGCACTCTTTTAAAAAAAAAAACAAAAAAACTGAATATATTTAATAATATTTTTACGGTTGTTTATTGTAATAATTTACATATTGAAATTCGTTTAAGCCTAAACATCTGGGCGGAATATAGTCCTTCAGTACTATTTTTTTCTGCAATGCACTGGTTCCAAAAATTACTCCCATCCCTACAATTAATACCTGGTGCAGCCTGCCTTGGAGAGAACATGCCCTGCTACTACACAAGTTAACTAATACATTCACTAGCGGAAAAATCCTCATGGACATGATGGACAAGCCGAGTGATCTCAGTCAGAGAATCAGTGATTTCAGCTGAGAATAGTTTTGCCAGAGAATTAAGAAAATATACGACTGTTTAACACGGGGAATTTTGTCATTCAGTAAAGGAAAAGAAAAAATGTAAATGTCAAAGGATCAGATAAAAAAAAAAATGTGAAATTTAATAAGGTTCAGGATGTAACCTATCCACTGACTGGATCTACTGCCATTAAGGTCACTTTTAAGCCATAGAGACACAGAGCAGCAATTAAATGGCAGTATTATGATTTACCCTTGTTAATAAATGCATGCAGCAGATTAAAACACTTCATAAAACCCTGCTAATTAAACACCAGCCTTCAGAAAATCACCCAAAGCCAATCTAAAAGTGACTTCCCCTTCACTAACGAATATGGTCATCCTTTAAAGTATGAAAACAGTTTCCCCCGGAATTTTCCCTTTTATCGTCCTGCCAATCCTCTGTAATCAAGTTTGCATCTAGGTTCAAGGCTGCAGCAATTTCAACTAACCTGCTTAACATTCCTGCGTGTGTGTGTGTATACGTGAATGACTTATTTAACAGAAAAAGAAAAATAAAGGCAGCACATTCATCAGTGACAGACGGGTGTGAAACTCTCAGGGAAGTGGTGCAGCGAGGAAGACTTGGTGCTTGGAGTAACCGAGGACGGCACGGCCTGCATCAAGCTCGGACAGAGAGAGTTAAAACGCCTTTTCAAGTCTGTTTGGATAGCAAATACGTGGATTCCTCAGAGGTTATTAATTTGCCAGTGTGAGGTGATATGAAGGTTATATGAGGAATATTAGGATATAAAAGTTGTTAACCAGTGAGTATGCAATACATGAGGCCGTGTTACAGATCCTGTAATAATGCACTGCGTACTTTCCCTCTCTGCATGCTTTCTCATTATGAAATCTTTTTTTCAGTCTGCAGTGTATGCAAACTCTTAAAACTGCAATAATTACGTACAAATAGTGGGGAACTTTTCTGGTGAAGATATGAAACAAAATGTGATGAAGTTGCTACAGAAACTGAGGGCCATTGAAGATGGATGGTTTGCTAATTTACACAATTTTAGGAGTACTAACGGGATTCAGGGATGAAGTTTCCACCCTCCGCAAACATCCACATGAATTTACCTCCAGACAGTGAGGCCAGTCACATGCGCACACGTACGCGCGCGCACACAAATTGTATACTGATTTCGAAAATGTCTTCTCTCTTTCAAGGATGTTTACTGTCCCTAAAGAATTTCGGGATGTTAGAATGAAATGTGTGTCCTACAGCTAGACAAGAAGCCAAGACTGACAAAATCCAAAAATATTTAGAAAGGAATCAGTCATCGTGAACCTCCAGGCCTGATCTGAAGAAGGTAGTATATAACATCCGGAAGAATTATCACCAACAAATCATAACAGTTTTGCCCTGAGTATTACTCTGAAGTCTGATGATTAAAACCGAGACGATCCAAATACTGTTCAGAGTAGACGCAGCAGGATGAAGGCAGTTATAAAGACAAATGACATGCACACAAGTGATTAGAGAATATTTAAATGACATTCAGGTATAATGGAGTTAAATTGTATTTAGCTTTCTTAATCGCTTTAAACACACACACACACACACACCACTTTCATAAATTACATTCCTTCTTCGTTCTTATCCTAATGGTACAAAAACATTTCCCCTTTAAATGTTTACTAGCTGTGAACCATAACTAAGAAGTAACAGTCAAACACAAACATCATTGAAAACCCGCAAATATTGCAGGCGGCATCAATATGCCTCATGTGTCACACTAGCTACAGGTCTTTGTGCGGTCTCGGCCACTCGAGCACTTTCCCACGCCACTGACGAGAACGTTTCTTTTCTCTTTGCCCTCTCGAATGCACACTGCAGACGCCGAGGCTCACTAATGCGCAGGCTTAGTCTATACATAACAACCGTGTGCCAAAACTCCAGCAATGCAACAAGTAGCCACTCGTTTCATTTGGAATTCTGCATGTAGGCCTAGTGTAAAGGTGTAAATGTCAAAGGTTACGGGTCAGAGATCAGCAGATACTCATCAGGGACTCAGGATGAGATCAGGGATGCAAACAATCAGCAAGGCTATGTCACAATAGCAAACTGTTATAGCTAGCTATAAAATGCATGAAAACCGTCCATTTTCCCCACAAAAAAAATCCCGAAGGCGAATCGCACGGATACACCGCTCCCTCCGAAAGTATTGGTACAGCAAGGCCAATTCTTTTGTTGTGTAGGAATGAGACAATGGATTAGAATTTCAGCTTTATTTCCTGATATATACATCTACATGTGTTGAACTACTTAGAACAAGGCACCTTTTGTTTGAACCCACCCATTCAATATCTTTAATATAACAGCCAAAACAAAAGAATTCGCCTTGCTGTTCCAATACTTTCGGAGGGGTCTGTAAGTAGCGTCCATGGAATTCATCGTCGTCTGGTGATAGTATGAGAAAGCGCTCTTTTAGACTGTGCTGACATCCATTCACAGGGAAAACATATCGTTACAGTCCAGTTTGGGTCTTCAAACACTTTAAAGCTGTAGCAGCTTGCTGCGTCTCACCAGCTGGTTCAGGAGCTGTGACGAGGAATATAAATCTGGTGTATATCAGGAAGTATATTTTAGGAAAGAGTTCTATATCTTAGAGAAAAGGTAAAAAAAAAAAAAGGAACGTTTTATGTTCCAGCATCACTGCACAAAATAACGCCGTAATAGCATCAAAATCATGGTAAATTGTGGAATAATACATTTTTCTGACATATTGTAGCTACGAAGGCACAGTCCCCACTTAAATCAGGAAAATATTTCCATCGAATCTCAACATTTATATTTAAGAACTTACTAACAGGACGGGTATTAGGGTGGTCCAAAAAATAATGAACAGATTTTGTTTCTCCACAAGGCTAATTTTATTCCTTTATATAAAAATGAAAACCAAACAAAATTTTACTGCAAATTAACACAGTTTAGGGCTCAGCCCCAGCTCACTTTTTTTAAATGACCTCTAAGCTCGTAATTGATGTTTATTCAACAAATATTGAACAATCTATGACTCTTGTGTCTATGCTATACTCAAATATGCTGGGGCAACCTTTAAATATTGTCTAATCAGGCTGATATTTGACACATGAGTAAAATATACCAAGTGGACAGATTTGACCAGGATGACTTGTTTTTGGCATGCTAATGTGGTCCACCCTAATGAATATTCTGATAAGGCTTATCAGTCTTATTTTTAGATTTTATCTTTTTTATGCACACAGAATCATGTCTTATCAGAATAGCAATCATTTTCTCAAGTGGTTCTCTAAAATGTAAAATAAAGCTTTACTTAATTCCAGACCAGTCCAGAATTTCAAGATCCATAAAAAATCCGCATCAGGTCCAGTCGCCAGCCAAAATTTTAAATGAAACAACTTTATATTATGTATTGTACTAAACTGACCTTATATTATGTACTGCACTAATCTGACATCAGTGCAGCCTCATCTGCGGCCTGCTTCCTTCACATAGATGAATGTCTAATAGTGCGATTTTAAATCATTGAAGTATTATTGCTGAGGTCTGTAGTAACCTGCACACAGCTCACTAAAGTCTCTTCAAGCTTGCAGAGCAAAGGAGATTCAGCAGGCCAGCCTGTGTCTATTTATAGCACGGCTTCATCGTATATTGGAACTTCCACTTTCCATGCACAGAGAAATTTTACCTAGGATAAACAGAGACCACACACGCAACACACACTCTGAAAATACCACACGTTCCACTCACTCTTAGCACGCTTTTTATAAATGCGCTCTCTCATACATGTGCAAGCACAGGCATTACTAAATTGATCATAATTACTGTCTAAATAGTTCAGTCTTTGGTTTTTGATCAGAGTTTGTAAAAACATGCATTAGTTACTTCAGTGAAGGGTTTTAGTGTAAAATGTATGAAAAGAAGTCCAGTAGTCAAGGTGAGTGAACTTATTGTATAACGCTGAACAAGTACTTCATACTGAAATCTGATTGGTCAGAAGGTGTTGATTAATGTTCTGTGACAGCAGATCTGACAATAACGACTGCAAGGCAAATCACAGGTTTGTAATAATGTCCACCATACACATTGTTCGCACTTGAAGTGTCTATTTTCTATTCAAATCCAACGAAGTTCCGTAGTCATATCACTCATTGTTCTAAATAAATAAATAGTTCAACTTTTGGAAGAATGTCAAGCTCATCAATGTCACTTCACTTTCACCAACCAATCAAAATCAAGCAGGGGCCGGACTTACGATATCAACTTACGATATCAATACGATCAACAACTTTTCAGTTCCCAATGGCAGGACGTGATTTCTTTCCATAGATATATCTGACCTTTCTGAAGTAAACACACTTGACGTTTACAATGAAGGAATGTAGAAGTGCAAGAAACTGTTTTTTGTACCCTGGCAACAATAAGCACTTAAGAGAAGCGCTCTGGAAGTGTGGTTATGGGTGCTGCCAGTGCGAAAAACGCATCTGGTAGACGCCGGTCCATACGGTTTCTATAGTAACAGTTAATTCACAGGGACTGTGACTGTGTATAGTGGACACACCACATAATCTAAGATTAATAGTAAAAATAAAAGAATGTGTTGCTACTTAACCAAAAAAAACACCAAAAAAGATTAAAATTGTTGATATTGTGTAGCCTTCTGGAAGGAAACTTTGTTTTAGCATTTATAGAAGAAGTCTCCAGTGTCAGCACTTTTAAGTAAGTTTTCTGACAAGGGAAAGTCTGTGTAACACGGAAACAAAACGCGGTTTTAGTCTTCACTTCAGGCAGGTGAGGGAACAAGTGTTTACAGTTATTGTAATGTAAAATGATAACAGTAACTAACTTGGATGTTCCACAGAATTAAAGTAACTATAAATGGATAGAAAGTATGATGTGATGTTCTTTAATTAATCAAAAATTGTAAGTGTTGGTAGATTGCTGTGATAAAAGAGTTTCATATCAGGCTACATCACACCACCCTGTTCATTATTTTCCGAGAAAAGCATGCACCCTAATGTTCCGTTCCTTACTAATACACTTATTCTACAAAACTCATGAAGTCCCTTGCCATCTTCAAGATCATGTCACATGCCTAGTCACTTTCACTTCATAAGACTATGAGTCATAGTTCATTCAGAGGCGTTTTGTGATTTTTGTGGTGTATCTGACGACCAGTGACGGCCAGAAAAATCACAAGTTAGGGTGGATTATCTGGCTGTTGCACTTTTTTAGTCGGTCTCATTGTGAAGAAACCTGTGAATGTTACTTCAGTCTGTGAAAATTTGCAACTTGTGCATTCTCTCAGACCATTAATCACCCTTTCTGCTACTGCAAGTTTGGAACATTTTGAAAAATTGAGAAAATACAAGTCAAAATATTCTCTCCTATAACTAGGAAATAACGCTATTAAAACACAGAACACTTCCTGCGTGATTTAAATGTTCTCTGCACACTGAAACAATGACGTGTTGCCTTGATTATGTGCTATGGAACGTGGAGGACAAGCTGTCTTATATCAGTTCTAACAAAGAATGTCCCATCTTTGATGTATCCTTGAAATTTAGACCGGAGAGTGCAAGGAACATTATGTAGCTCAGAAAGGGCTAATAAGTTAAACCGTGTGTTTTGAATTTAGGAAAAAAAATTAATTCTGGGGACATTTTTCCTCCTAAATTCAAAACACAGTAACTTTTCAGCCCGTTCTGAGCTACACAGTGTTCTTTGCACTTTGCCAGATAAAGCTTTTTTTCTTTTTGTTTTTTTTTTATACAGATGGTTTAATAAAAATGGTTTCGTACCTTTTTTTCAACGTAGGAACAGAAGTGAGCGAGAGAGAGCAAAGTCTTTTCTCACGTAAACATCTATCTATATGCCCTCTCTGGCTGGAGATGTACTGACTGACCTGTAGCAGCGCTGCAGCCAGGTAAACAGCCATGAAGATGGGCGTCAAAGTTGTGTGGCCACTTTTCATCAGGTGAATGGTGTACAAGAACATCAAGTGGCCTGGGATCACCAATAGAAGCAGCACTTGTGCCGACCTGTGATTGGCTCCTGGAAAAGAGAAAGACGCAGAAACGATCACACAATTACCCATACCATATATGTGCAATCCATAGATATACAACAGATATATAATACAATATAAATAATTGATGTACAGATCACTCCAGAACCACCACTGAGCTACACGGGCCTGCATATCTGCATTTATATACATGTACAAAATTCTCTTTTTCAGTTTTTGCACTGCGCTCCAGGCAAGTGCTCAGCCACCTCAGAGATAAGTGAGGATTTACGCCTCTTCCTCCAGATGGTAACGGCAGCCTGGCAGTAGGCGCTGCACCCTGTGTGTGTCTGTGTGCTTGGACATCTGTACCCAGCATTTCTCGTCCCCCGGTCCTCTGAGCAAACTCCAGAAATGTGTGCTAAAAGCGTAAGAGCTGCCAGCTCTAGGCCTCTGTGCTGGCTTTCACTTCCATTGTTTATACTACACGGAGCTGCACAAAATCCCAGTCTCCGTTAAACACACACACACTGTTCTGTAAGCGGTGCATGCACTTAATCAAGTTCTGTGTTTTATCTATCTCTCGCTTTCATCCAATGTCCCCTAGTCCTTCACTGTCTGCAGGGGAGAAAGCAGGAGGCTGAGCGGCAGTCAGCTTTTCTCGAGCTCCCGCATGAGTCATCGATGCATTTACAAATAAAGGCAGCCAGGGAACGGACACTATCGGAAAGCCAAGTAGAGATGCATCGTCTTTATGTTTGTAGGCCTCTATTTTGACCATCAGGTAGATTTAAACACAAACTAACTCCAGGATCTACATGGAATGAGGTGCAAATCCATGGCCAACATTAGAGATCATTACCATACGAGGGCAAAGGTGCAAGTCATATTGCGTCTTGCGTGTGTATTGTATCATGATAAGATCTGAACCGCTCTCGAATGTGTCTCTGGTTAGTCAGATTACAATCCGATTGCTTTAGCACACACAGGATAGAAATCTTAGGATAGAAAAAGGATAGAAACGTTTAAGATTTTGTATAATGAAATTTTCAAAATAAGATTTTTTTTTTGTTTTTGTTTCAATATATGAGAAATTGATGTGTGTTTGGTTACCTGAGCCACAGAAGGTTCGGCAGGGATAGTAGCAGCCCTTGGCCTCATCCGGTACTTCTCCCGGGTTGCTGTGGAAGTGCAAGTGTGTCGAGAAACGGCTAGACTGGATGGCCACAAGGTTTCCACCGATACCTGCACGGCAGAGAGATTAACTTTTCTCTCAGGTACATTTTCAAGACTGAAAGAGTTATCAGTCCTGAGACTGGCTAAAATAACACGATCCATCTAGCATTTCCTTCTACGAGTTAGTTTTCAGCTTTCTTATCTCATCTTAATATACACACTCACTACTCCATCACTCACTCACTCTATTCATTTACAACTTTTGACACGGCTGAAGAGAGTGCTATCCATATATGCAATAATACATTTTTACAACCTGAATCCTTGAAAAATAGTCATACAGAGAAGATAAAGGAGGACAGAAACCAAAAAAAGCACCAGCTATAGACTTGAAATGTGCCATCTTGTCCCAGCATATGACAGAAAAATTTGCAAGGGCTGAATAGCTCATTTCAAACAAACATTAGATATGCTACAAAGAATACAGTAGATAGTAAAATGAAAAAAAAATAATAAAGTGATAAAATGTTTCCAATTCCACCAAAGAAACTATAGATAATGGATATAGCTTGAATTCAAGACTTATTAGCACTTGTTACTAAAATATGTCACCAGGAATTAAGGTTCTCCATCTACAAAGAAAAAAAAAAAGTGGTGATGTTACTGACAAAAGAAAGGGTTAGGATGAACTAATTTCTTCAAATTTTACAAAGTTCCAATAGAAAGCACACTATGGCTCAGATGCTTTGGATGACAGCAATGTCCTTTAAAAAGGTAGCAAAAATTACAACTTGTGGAAGAACGTTTCATTTCAGACTCATGTCCCTGTCAAATTATAAATCACATTAATACTCCAATAATAAACACGTGTACCTGTGCTTATGTCTGTGCTTGTGTCTGTACTTGTGCTTGTGTCTGACTGAGCTTGTGTCGGTGTGTGTGACAGAGTTCTTCTCTGTATTAGTCTTAGTGCTTGTGTCAGTACTCATGTCTGTGTCTCAAATAGCTTGTGTCTGTGCTTGAGTCAGTATCTAACTTAGCGCGTCAGTGCTTGTGTCTGTCTGTTTGCTCATGTCAGCATGTCTTAGCTTATATCTCTGGGTCAGTGCTCATGTCAGTGTCCGACTGTCTGTGTCTAATTTCTTTTGACCTTACAAACGTACAATAGAGGGCACACTGGCTAAAATGCTTTGAATTACATTAGCCTCCCTAGAAAGGAAGTAAAAAGGCTAACTTGAGAAAGGGCATTGTTAATTCATTGAACGTGTCCCTGAAATGAACCATTCGAATTATAAAATCACACTGCATTAATAATTTTCGTCCTTGCTGATAGCACACCGAGGTTGACTCAGCAAATCCTTGGGCTTGGAATAAAAACAAAGTTACAATGCCAATGTCACATGACTTTCTGTGAGCAAACGGATGAGGATGAAAAGAAATCTTTCATGCAAGACTCCCACAGTAAAGTCCATGTAAGCTAATGATGGTTTATGCAAAGCTATAGGGCAGTAAATTACGCACAACGCAGCTCCACAGATAATGACACTGTCTTGGAAAGTGCATCACAGGAATGGATGTCACTTGATGATATTATGGAACACAATGCGCATTTACATTTGATGAGGTTTTGCTAACACACAGTACAGCCATATTAATACAAATGGAAATTTAGGGATTTAAAAAATAATAATAATCCATTTGCAAAAATGACAGCGTTCTATGAGGAAAAGGAGAGAAATGAAATTGCTATAAAACTTGATTTTAAGCACCAATCAATTGTTTGTCATTTACAATGGAGTTAGAAAAGCACAAGCACAATCCAACACTACATATTGCTAGTTTCATATATTTTGTGGCTGATTCTGTAACTGTAGATCTGTAGATAACTATATTGACACACTTAAATAGTAATGTTGCAGAATAATATTACTTTGTTTTAATCAATTTAATCAGGTTTTCAGAAATCCAATACATGGGACTGGGCAAGAACATATGAGCCTGCACTTGTCTGGTGGGTGAGCTGATAAATTAATGATTTGTTGTCCCCTGAGAAGTCCAGATGGACTAATATCAACAGCTTTTAACCCTTTACAGTCCATACAATAATCAAAAATATCAACAAATACATGTAAACAGCATCAGACAGTTCACCAACAAACCAGTGCAAACCTGATGCACTTTTCTGGCAACAAGCTTCAGAATCGTGAAGGTTCAATGTGAATGGCTCTCTGCACTCCTGTGCATTGGGTTCCAGCTGGAAAACTTTCAAACATCTTCACACAGTGAGCTTTCAGAGCAGGATTTAGTCACTGGATTGAAAAACATTAACAGATTAAGGTACTTATTTGGAAGCAGTTAGTGTTGAGTGACAGAAATAATCTTGTGTTTGCTGATGGGCTACAGGCCTTTACAGGTCTCTGCATCTTTTTTGTGGATGCAGATACACCCACACACAAAGCTGTATAACAGGTAATAATTGCAAAACCTCACCACGAGCATATAATGTGGATCAATATGCTGTTAAGTCTGATGAGACATATCGCTGTGCGTCTGCGTCATGTGTGCATGTACTGTAATGAGTACATGTACGTGAGAGTGGGTGCCCCAGACAGATTCCGTTTTTCATAATACTGGAGTATATTAGACTCAGCTAATTATTGTTTATGTAGATAAAGTGCAGGCTTCCCTTACTCCACTCCATCAGTATCAGCATCCCTGTTTTCCATTCCTTTCATCCACTCTCTCCACAATTACTCAAAACTCTAGATTATGAGCCACCTAAACATCCCTGTGCATACACAAACACACGCAATCAGTTGTTCAATATTTGAGTATGCAAGGCTCAAGCTGGTTTAACACCTCACATTAGTGTGCTTTAATTAAAATCTTATCTCTCCCTATTGAGATGCCACATTAATGAGAGAGAGGAGTCGTCACGGTTGTGATTAACGTCTGCACTATACATCCTAAACGAACGTAGCATAAAACTTTTCTCTAAACGGCAGAATTCAGTCATCTAAATCATAATAAGTGGCTAGTTGTGCTAAAAATAAGACTTCATGAAATCTATAGATATTACCAGCACTTAATATTCTACATGAAGATCCTAATTACCATTTAGAACACAATTTATGGAGTGCATACTGAACAAAACTCTTTACAGAACATCTTTCACTTTCATAGCCCAAACTGACGGATTATAAATGGAAAAAGTAGCCCCGCTAGCATCAGTGCTAAAACCCTGCAAGCAGGTGAAGATGTGCAAAATGAGATGAAACTCAAAAGTTAAAATCTAATAAGTTTGGGAATTTTACTTCAAGGCTTGAAGCTGGGTTCAAAGTGAGCTGGTCTTACCATTTATGACAGGGGTGTAGACCACAATGCCAGCCAAGTTGGGGTCTGACACGGTTTTATCCAGGATCAGACCTCCAATGCTGAGATGGGAAAAAAATCCAAACATTAGGAGTTGTGATCTGGCAGTCGAAGTATAAACATGGCCGAATTATCAAGTTAAGAGATGATGCATGCAAGTTTGTGTGTGTGTGTGCGTGTGTGTGTGTGTGTGTGTGTGTAAGTGACCTGCTGATGACCATGGCGGTGATGACCGGCTCCCAGCCAGAGTAGAGGAGCTGTCGGCTCGCCGGGTGTTTGGACGAGATGATCATCCACACCGGAGTCAGACACATGAAGAAGGCACACACTAGAGACGACACATATGGGTGGGAGTCTGAAACAGAGAGAGACATGAAGAGAGAGTTAACACTAATTGCACACACACTGAGTTTTTAAATGGCTAAAAAAAAAAAAAGCTCTTCTACATACATCAAAGTCTCATACAGTCAAAATCTTATCATAAAATCAGTGCAAATTCCACCAACAGCTCCTTATTCAGCAATGTCTATATCTATTTTAAAAAATGAAATCTAAAATCAGTTCATTCTGATTGCGTAAACCTGATTTAGAATGGATTTCTAGCATCCTTAATGACAAGCACCTCTTGATTTAGTCACCCTTCTTGATTTATTCTTTTCCTCAGATCTTGGATAACCGCCTGATGAATGCTTTTTGTATTGACTCACTGTCGCAACACCTGCGTAAATGAGGGTTTTATGGAAATTAGGTGTATATGAGAGTAAACAGGGATGTGCATATGCCTATGACGTGTAAGTGAAAAAAGAGTGGGTGGGAGCTTGCACATTTGACTCAGATGCACGTTTATACACACATCATTCTTGGAGCTCATACTTGCACGCTTTTGTATGCAACTTTAATGAATAAGGGCTACTGTCCCAGAAATTACACAGATGATTTTAACGCACACTAACCGGCCTCAAACTTAACTTTCCATCACATCTTAATCCCTGCTCAACAAATCTGCATATATTTACACAAGCCTCAATCGTCCAGTCCTTAACAGGGAATGTTTGAGTTTATGTGACTATATTTAGTGTGAGCAGGCCCGACTGGGCTTCGGCCTGAGCTTATGACGGCAGAAGCGGCTGTTTGCTGGCTGGCACGGCGGCTGGGTTTTGGCACAGAGTGGCACAGGCTGTTCACCTCACTTTACCTCTCAGACAGAGACTGAGAAAGAGGCAAGGGAAAGAACAAAAAAAAAAAGAAAACAAAACAAAAGACAAGATGCTCACAACAGAACAAACCAAAACTTTTAAGACAGTCTGTGTGTGATGGGGTGTGTGAAAGATGCGATGAAATTTGGGTGTGTCAGCAGATGGAAAGTGTGTGTGTGTGTGTGTGTGTGTGTGTTGGTTTTCCTTTGTCATAATAAGGACTTAAAAAGAAATTCTTTTTTTTCGATTCAGGTATATGTCTGAATTGAAACAAACATTATTTCCTAATATACTAAAACAGAGCACAGGGTTCCCTATGTAAGGGTTAATATTTTGTGTCCTTTGTTTAATCTGTGCTGTGTCCTCACATGCATTAATGGAAAAAACTGTCATTCAATTGTAAGTCAGGTTGGTTTAATGGAATTAGGAACTAGGAACTATACGATAAAATGTTCAAGTTCAAAAAGAAAAGGAAGTTAATTGTAATGCTTCTTATACACTTGTTTACCGCTGAGTGTTCTTCAGCAACAACTGAAAACTGATTATTAGTGTTTCATGGTGGGACAGACCACTTTACACTCTCCTGTCAATCAGTGATGCTAGTTAATTGTTGGTGTTTGTGAGCTCATGTATGAGGATGAGGGTAGATATTGCTTTCCTCGGAGCGTGATACACTTCCCTGTAGACAGTTGGCTGGCTCGGAGCAAGCATGTCAGCCTTCAACCTTCCCAATTGGTGGCTGTCGTGTAACAGGGGCATAAGAAGGAAGTCGGAAGGAAGGAAGGAAGGAAGGGAGGCAGGAAGGAGTAATAGAAGGATATAAAGGTAGGAAGGAAGGTAGGAAGAAAGGAACATAGGAAGGAAGTAATGCATGAAGGAAGAATAGAAGGAAGGAAAGAGGCAAGTAATAATGGAATGAAGCAAGGAAGAAGTAGATAAAGAAGTAGAAAACAGGATGTGATGTAAGAAGGTAATGAAGTAGGTAAGTAAGAACAGAACAAAGGAAAGGAAGAAAGAAGGAAGATAAGAAGGAAGGTAGGCTTGTAGGCAAGGCTGTAAGGAAGTAGGGAAGCAAGAAAGGAAGGACAGAAGTATGTAGGAATGATAGAAGGAAGAATGCATTGTCCAGTAAAAATACAATGAATAAGGAATTCTGAGTGTTTAAACAGAGAATTCAGAATAAGCATATCAGTGACCATGATTTGAATAATTTATGAATATTTAAAGGATATTCTGCATTAGAAGACTTGCCAATTCAGACAAGGCATAAGCTTTCTCTATAAAACAGGCTGAGTGATTTTCAGTGACCATATTAAGAATGCTGTCCTGACCTGCATCAAAGTCATGCTATAATCATTCAATTAAAACACTACCATCCAGTCCCATCACTAGCAGAAGCATTTAACATCTCAACGTCTTCCCACCGCACACATGCAACACCAAGTCACATGATCAGCAGCATTAAATAAAGCTCCCAGACCATGAAGAATTTCTATACGCAACTCGGCTCCAGTCGCTGAGTTCGTGTTTTTGCGAACGAGGCTGAATCAGTCATTCATGCCTTACTACAGTTCAAGGGTCTGACAGGGAGAGATGGGAAAGGTATGAACTCTGCTACAGAAGTGCTATTGTGCGGCGCTCTCTCCACCCAGCCCAGGCCACCTCATTAGCAGCACGTTCCTAACATAAACCATGTCAGCTCCTCAACTTTACATGCTATATATCTCCTCACACCTGTGCTCTGGCAGCCATACACAAAACAGTCTTCTGAAGCACAGATAATCGAACACACATGTTACATTTGAAAGCTAGATTACATTTCAATGTAAATACTTAAATCTGAAAAAACAGAGACAAAGAGAGCTGATCAGAACAGTGAGCATTCAGCATTCCTGTTACCGTACTGCCCTCTTGTGGTGCTCACTAAAAGTACATGCAAGCTTTCATCTAACATTCTGCTCCTTCTATCTGTCCCTCACTCTCTCTCTCTGTTTCTCGGTCATTATGACCATTCTCGGACCATGTGACCATCTCTGTCAGTAGGTCTCTTTCTCTGTTTGTCTCTCTTTGTCCACCTGTTTCTGACCGGCTGTTGCTCTCTCCGTCTCCCTCCTTTGTTTGTCTCTCTTTGTCTGTCTCTGTCCATCAGTCTCTTTTTCCTTTGTTTGTCTCTCTTTGTCGGTCTCTTTCTCTGTTGTCTTACTGTTACTGTTTGGCCTCTTTCTCTCTCTCTTTGTCTATCTGCCTCTCTCTGTTGTTCTGTTGCACTTTTTCTGTCTCTCTCTCTCTCTCTCTCTCTCTCTCTCTCTCTTACCCAGGCAGTTATAGAGCCCTTGACTGATCCAGGCCAGGATGGCTAGAGTAATGAGGTCACCGAAGCTGGCGGCAATTGGCGTGGCTACATTGTCAGGATTGATGCCCGTCTTCTTTGAGCCCACGATCACACCCACCATGATGATACCTGTCACAGAGAAACAGAAAAGCTCTCACTACACGTTACTCAGTCTGTTTCTTACAGCAAATGAACATTTTTCTTTCACCGACCTCAAGGTTTGCTGTACTGACATGGCCCACTGCCTTGTTTTATTTGGCCAGTGTGGACTTAAAACAATAAAACAGAACCTACAAATTTAATACTAAGCATACAAAAATAAAACTGAACCAACAAAAATAAAATTGAACCTAGCCAGAGTTCTCTTGTTAGAGCAGCATTAATGGATTGTGACTGATTTGTGTTCATGTTGTCAATTTAGAAAACTGCATTAATCTGTAACTATAATACATTTACTACTAAATAGCTTATGCAATATACTAACTTTTTATGCTTTAAGAGTCCAGATTGTTCATGTAACCTAGGACTGTACTCTACAAAGTATGTGTACTTCTTGTACTAGAGTACTAGCACTCTAGTACTTCTAGTATCTAAAATTGCAATATTGAATTATACGTTTTTAAAGTACAGCACTTTCTAGCAATCAAAACAGTGCATGCTAAGCATTCTTAAGATTAAGCACCAAGTGTCAGAACTCTAAGATACACTGAAGTACGTGCTTATAAGGTTGCTGGTTTGGTCCAACATGGAAGCAGCACAGTCGAACAAAAGCACACCAACGGCAATGAGTATTCAGTGGATTGCAGATGGCGAGGCTGGTGTGGTGATATATATTCTCAACACACTCTTACTCGAGATCAGTGGTTTGAAAGGCATTCAGTAAACAACGTTCCTTTACAGATGCTGTTTTATCTCAATTTGAGATAAAGTGGCGTCATATCTGTCAATATCTCGAGGCTATCTATGTCAGTGCTGATATTACTTCCAGGTACTGTTGCCCCCAACGTCATGATAAATGTTTTAAGTAAAGAATAAAACACTTTAGGGCATGTGTGCCGTTATAGGAAATATTCAACACACGCGGTGGTGTGATGCACCTCGACACAAAGATAAGTAGACCTGTATTGTATTCGATACTACTGTCAGAACCGCTGTTATAGAAAATCAATCAACAAAAAGATCTGCTGCTTAACCTCTGCTGTATTCAAATATACAATTATACAATATATATGCACACGCACAACAATATACAATAGTAATTTTCATTGAAATGTCAACTCCGTTTAGCTATGAGGTTTCATTCAGTGTTGCTCTACAGTTTTATACTGGAGTGGAAGCTTTCCTTCACACATGATCATCATTGCAACTTTGAATGTACAGTCAGCGATTTTGATGCAAATTACCTAAAGCGCCTGTTTTGAAACCCAAAATCCAAACTAATATAGCCACTCGCCCATGCACCCCGAAGTCATGCGTGTGCACTGACTTTGCTGGAATACACGGACAATATGCTTAAAAAGCAATCACATCTCTAACGGGTGGCACAGCAGCAAAACATTTGCCCGAACATCAAGAGATCCAGAGTTTGAATCTAAATGATGCTACAACTATCCATAGCTGGGAGCCACAGAAGCAAAATTAGCCATGCTCGCTGGGTGGGAGGAATGGCATGTTCTCTCTTGTCAATCACTGCGATACTAGTCAACTGTTAAGAGTTTGTGAGCTCATGTATGCGGGAGAGGGTGCAAAGCTCTTTCCTCTGCGTTTGTTACACTGCCCTGTGAAGCAGCATGAGCAGTAGATTAAAAATATGCAACTGGATGACTCGGTGGAAACACGTGCTAGTCTTCACCCTACTCAGATTTGGGTGGGAATTGGTAGGTGACCACCCATAAAAAGAAAAAACAAATGCAATAACCCTAATAAATTTATAGTGTTGTTGAAAATCATTTGTTCTTTCTCTTGCTTATGCCGCCTGGAGTTTTTTATCTGACTTTCTTTGTAGACTTTGACTTTACTGAAGCTGCAATTTCACTGACATGCAGAGAAGTTACAAAACAGAGTTCAGATTGAAATTGCTTACTGCACCTTTAAACGAAAGCACCACATGAAAGAAAGCAGAACGGTGACTATTTGGAAATCGCTCGTTTAGTCCGTTTACACGATCATGGCAGAACTCCACTGAGACACACCTTGCAGCAGGGAGGCGATGAAGGCCGTGGCCACGCTGCTGGAGCAGAGCAAAACAGCGTGACTCATCTGAAACTTCCCTTCAGGGATCCAGCCGAGAATAATGGCCGCCACTGCTGCCAGAAATCCCACCACTGTAGCTTGGACCTGAAGGCACAGGGATGATCGTGAAGACAATCAGATAGCTCTAAGATGCACTTAATCATTAAGAGGTGAGCGCCAATATTTTACACCATTAGGGAAAAACCCCCCGAAGAAAATGTAATTTATAGTAACAGGACTTTTTGTAAGTTGGGTTTCAGAAATATTTCTTCATTAGCACAGGCAGCAAAATGCTCAGAATGTTAAGATATTAATAGAGCAAATATTAAAATAAGTTTGTATCTCACTTTCTGAAGATGATCTTTAACAACTCTGACTCCAGACACTTTACTATCATCTAAGCAGCTTTTGGATCATCTCAACTGATAACTTCAACACCTTTCAGTTTTAATAGTTTGGAATATTAATACGTAATTTTTAAAATAAATCAATTTAAGTGTCATACATGCTAACTGTGGAAAATCTTTCATCCAAGCCTGCACTAATCAGTGACGACCAAATTGCAGATAAACACCTGAGTCACTAGTGTGTTTGGTAAATTTTAAAACAATCGGTAGATTAGTCTTACTTGTTTTAGTGCCAAGTTGCCGATGATGAGGTTCCACTTCTCTATGGGCGAGTCCATTTTTCCAACATTCACCTGAGGAGGCAGCAGAGAAACCATGTTCACGTGAACACACTCCGTTTCAAATACACTATCGTTTCACTATGCGCAAAAATAATTCTCAGTACACTGCACCAGTGCCAAAACAGGCAGATCTAAGAATTCCTCGGCCTGATAGAAATGCACCGCAAGCACTTTCTTCTCACATGTTCACTAAAACCTCATGGACTGATTGGATCTGCAAAGAGTCATCTGTTGTTTCTGTTTAAAACAGTGAAGTAAAGAATTCAATATCGATTGATGGGCTAAAATGTGAATTATCCAGCTTCTTTTTAATAAACAAAAGGTTCACAATTCTTGACACTAGTTTTACTCTTTTTAATTGATCCATATCTGTTGAACATTTTATCCAAATGTTACATGTTTGCTGACATTTATATTTTAATTAAGAATTAGACAAGAAACTGCAATGGAATGCATTTTTAATACAGCCTATGTAGTGCCCCTCTCACAAACCTCAGTGCAAAGTGCAAGTGCTTTTATCTTCACCAACAGGCCAAAATCAACACCGACAAAAATGGGGAAAGGGTCAAATTGAGCCACAGTACAGGCATTTAAATAAACAACAAAGTGGATCGATGATGATGAATATAGACAGAATAAACTGATTTTGCCAGATATATACACACGAGAAACGGGGGAGAACAGGGGAAACGGGGAGTTTGACTGATTTGACTCAGCAGTGGAAACAGAAATCCATTACATGTGCTTTTCCATTAAAAAAATAATTCCATGTTTTAGATCAACATTTCAGCTTTTGCAAAAGCTAGCTGAAGAAAAAACAACAACTAGACAACCCCACACACCATCTGAAGTATCTCCCCAACTCTTTACACTGCTTCACAGCCTGTTACACCTACAAATAAAAAGATGATACACGTGTGATGGCCTGGAAATAAAAAACATTGGAGGTCACTCCCTCTGAATTCTGAAAATCGGCCAAAAATCATGAAAAATGACCAAGACTGCCGTTTTCTGCCAAAATTATACTTCGAGAATGACCTTGACTGATACATCAGCTTGCCAATATTATCTGTGTTAATAAATGACAATTAAACAAGAACGGGAGAGATGGAAGATGGATCCTTCAACCATGTTACGAGTATTGTTATTGTGCAGTTTGTCCACCAAAGGGCACACTGCAACTCCACTGCCAGCTAAACACGTTTGTAACACCACAAATCACAACAATCAGCTGACCCAAGCAGACTCAAGCAGAGTAGCCAGTGACAGATCATCTGTGTTCATGGTATTTGTTAAAGACAGCTTGTTGACCTATATTTTTCTTAAGGATAATATATTTGTGCGTGATTATTTTTTATTTACAGTTTCTCATTGATGTTCATATGGCAGGCCCACACAACACACACTATTTCCTTTATTGTACATTAGTAGTACTACACTATAGTTTATAATGGATTTTATGGGTTTTTTTTTTTAAAACCTTGTTTGCATTTATATACATTTGACTCTTATTCATCAAAACGTTAATATAATTTTGTTTAAAGTACTACGTATGGATAAAACAAGGTTGTTGTTTTTTTAACTGCATTATGTCATATATTGCTGAGGACTCTTAAATAACTACTCATAATAGATGTTCGGGAAAATCTTATGTGTTTCTGAAAAAGAATTAACATTGGCCGACATATTAGAATTAAAAAATTTTAAATTTTTCGAAATCGGTATTGGTCTTAAAAATTCTATGCAAGTCGGGCTCTACTTTGAACTTTAAACAAAGAGACGGTATACATTTTACCAAGGAGCCATGGAAATATTTTATTTTGCATTGCTTTCCAACCTGGCAATTTCCTCACACGGTGAATGTAGTTGGTGGATCTTTATGTAAAACAGACATATCTCTGATCATTTCAGTTTGCACACAGATACTGACTATCAAACTGTCCGAGATGTCTCTGCACCGTCATAGTGTCACCACAGAGAAGTGCGCTTGTGCACTACGTATAGCACACTACATTTCAAAATGTTTAAATGACCTAATAAAAAGGCTTTACTAAAAAGAAATGCAGGCAACAGAACAGAAGTGAGTGAATTAATGAGCGATGATTTCCCCGCCGATGTTCGCATGGAGAGATGCTCGTGTTTAAACACTGTGAGTGATTTTTACCTCAGGCGATAGAGACGGAGAGTGATATGGATGATGCTGATACTGCAAGCGAGAACTCATTTCCTTTTCCCATAAATGTATAATTCTTTAAACTATTTCAGTAAAGTAGATTAGGTTAGAAATATAGAGGTAGGTAGGGCATCTTTCAGTGGAAATGAATGTTTAAAAATGCTCCAACTTTAACAGTAACTGAAAACATTTAAAAAAAAAGAGACGGATATATTCATTCAGAAAAGCATGTCATTTTCAGAACTGTATTTTACTAATTCAGAACAAATTTGACCATGTAAACGGATTTCCCAGAATACCATGTGAGAAAATAAAGTGCTAAAAGGTACGACGAGAAGGAGTGTCAGGGCTACATACAGACTGTGGCAGTGTTGTGTAAACAGACAAGAGAGTGTGAGAAAACCAGCTCCGGAACTAGGAATAGATGTTTGCCCAAAATCCATGAGTATGTGCCATGAGGTCCGAGGCCGGAAAAAAGTAGATCATTCGTCTGCCTGTTACATAATGATCAGAGCACAAACTCTGTCAGTGTGTGAATAAAAGCACAGGCTGACTGTGTAAAAGACAGAGAAGCAGGGCTGTGACTGCGACTGAGAGCGGCAGCTGTGTGAGGAGGAAACAGAAGGCCGGAGCTTCTCCACTGCAGCGTTTGTTTGCCGTCTCACCTCGAGTGTGAATGACAGATTTAGCAGAGGAACGCTAGCTACTTCACACACCGAGGGTGACCCCACTCACACTCCGAGCTGCTGCTGATGCAGATGGAGACGGAGATGCAAAAAAAGCCTGCAGAAGTGCTGCATCAGCAAACTCCAGATCTGAGATACAAGTCTACGGAAACGGCCAGAAATTTCTGTAATCAAATTGTGTGGATGGAAAGATGCCAAATTATGCCTTCTTTCTCAGAGTGGACTTGCGAATACACATAAGCCCTGTTAAAAAAAAAATTAGCTTCATCTGTCTTTCTACAGGCTGTGTGTTCCTGTGTCTGGAAAGAAACAATACCAGTTTATATATGATCAGATGCAAATTGTTATTTTCCTATGGAAGCACACCCAGGCGCCTTCATTTGCATCATGTCACAGACAAACCAAGCTGATATCTATTGTTTAAAATGTTTAAAAAGCTAAACTAGAAAATACAGATAGGTTTACGGCATCTAGTGGTCAAAAGCAATTCATTTAATCCATTTAGAGAAACAGACATTTAAGTCCTTCCTTCTAGATCACGGTAAATATGTACTGAAGCATATGAAATGAAAGAACGCGTTTAATGAATATTCCTATAGATTTGTATAGAAGTTACACAGGATTCAAATCTCATCGAACATCCATACGTTTGGTAAAATTTTCTTGTCCAAATAGGAATCTGTAAAGAAAGGACACACCCAATTTAAAGCTTGTGTAAGGTGTGTGTGTGTGTGTGTGTCAAAGGTTGCATTACTGGCTTTGGCTGCAATGAGAGCCAAATGAACACCTGCACCGACAGGGATGTAATAAAAGACTAAGAGTGTTTAAAACTAGCAACAGCCTACACACTGAGCCATTTGTCCTTAAATATGAACTTGGGCAATAACCAACATGGCCAACGCACTCAGCAGCACCACTGACTCTCTACGACGACGATGGAGCTAGTGCTGCTCAAATTGGACACAATATACAATATTGTAATATGTACTGTATAGATCATCAGATTTGCTGAATTCTGGTCGGAAGATGTTGATTAACTTTCCAAAACAGCTACAGGCCAAGGGTTATTAAAAAATCTTTACGTAATATAATACATGTGCTCATTCTAATACGTTATCATTTCTATAGTAACAGCTTACACGGAGACGTGCGTTCGCAAAAAGAATAACAAATGCTGATATAAGTTTTTGTAAGGAGCAGATTTAATTTCAGAATTCTGGGAGAGTACAAATTGATATTTATTATTAAACAAATAAAAATGTACTCGGCAAATTGCTGGAGGAATAAAAGACTTCAGGATGTGCAGTTACAAGAAAATAATTAACCTTCGGGTGAAAACAGAAACTCCACTTTTCTGTTCCGCATCACACAACCACTTCCTCGTGTTTTATTCCTCGCATATTGCTACACACAGTGATTGTGACAGGCCTTGCAGTGTATTAAGTTGCTGAACACATGATGTGTCACGGTTACACATTGACAATAATCAACTGGTGTATATCAGATCGTGCCAATGCCATGATTTAACTTTACTACCGATAAAAAGATCTTACTTCATCTTGTTGCATAAGGATTTAAAAGAAACCACTGTCATTATTCTGTAAAACAGTGGTCACTAACCATGTTCCTGGAGATCTACCTTCCTGAAGACTCCAATCATATCTGCAGCCGTAATTATGCTCACCTGACCATCTAATTATTGCCTTAGGAAGTTTTTGTTCAGCTGAAAGAGCGGTGTTACATTTTGGTTGGAGAGGAAGCCTGCAGAAAGGCAGATCTCCAGGAACAGGATTGGTAACCACTGCTGTAAAGGATTAAGATCAGAGAACAGCGTATAAAGTAACAGAGCTGCCTGAAAAAAACAAACCAAGGACTAGACTGACCGCTGTGGAGAGTCTGGAGGCTAACGTCATTTCCAGGTTTCCTTTCAGACCCAAGAGAGCAGGGACCAGGATGAAGATCTCGGTGACGTATTTGAAAGCATCCCAATGCTGCATGAGAGAGCAAGAAAGAGAGAGAGAGAGAAATAGAGACAGAGAGAGACGCAAGAAATGCAAACAAATAAGCATTTTATATTTAGGTAACAGTTTTCCACCATTGGAATGTCAAGATGAAGAACTTTGCACTTTGTGGTTTCTCAGGGGATTTTTTGGTCTTATTAACCAAAAAAGGCTAGCGAGGTATGACCCAAGTAAAAACAGGAACTGACTTGTTTTCTTTTTTTAAGAGCAATTTCAAGATGTGCTGTTATTGGAAAATAACCAAGCTCCAGGTGGTTACAGTGACTTAGTTTTATGTTGGGCCACATCACACCACCCCGTGTGTTTCATTCCTTACAAATGACAGACCAGACACATCAATATCCACTATATTACATCCAAATGATCTTTCCATCACAGACCACTGAGCTTTGTGTGGGATAAAATTACACATACCGGGCGCGCACGACGTCTATGATCACGTGATGTTCTTTTATTCCTGATCGTATTCTTATCTTGTTTTGACTTTGTGTGCGACGGTGTTGTGTTTCCGGATTCAGGCACCACGTTGTCAGCAGGTTTGTTACAGTGTGTTCAGATTTACGATATGAACATGAGGTCAGTGTGCACCCAGCAGCTACGTGAGCACTTGCCTCGGGCTGAGACCTGTTAAAGATCGCTGTCTGTGTACTTCTGTAATAATTGGATAATTTCACTTTGCATGTTTGAAAAGTCTGATTTTATGTTTAACAATGTTCTCAAAATATGATGGTTTGGTTGCCTTGGCTATAAAAGTAATAACATCATTTGCAACTTCTGTTGTGTGTCTTTTCACTATTAGTTGTGGTAGTTTCAGTTGCATCAATGTTCTTTCACCAAGTGTCTTATGACTTTATGTCTTTTTCCCCTTTAGTCCTAAAGTTATGCAAACTTTTGCACTCAACAATAACAAAAACATTATAAAAAAAACAAAACTCATGTCTCCGGTTTCTCTTCCCTCCACTGCTTTCAGCTCTGTTCGAGCATTGTGGGTTTGCATCAAGAAACGCAAATCTGGCTGAGACGGAAATTTAAAATAAACTATGAATAATCATTGCTGAACAAAAACTTAGATAGCAAGTCATTTATTTCTTGATTTCTTGTTAAGGTTGATGTTATTCACCTAAAGGCACTTCTTACATACAGAGGAGCTGATGAAGAAAGAGACTCACCTGCACTATGTCTAACACCATGCCAGCTGATACGGTGCCAAAGCCAGCCAGCAGGAACGGCACCAGAATCTGCAGAGCCATGGCCAGAGCTGACTCCTTGGGCATGTTTTGTGTGCCGGGTTTCTGGCCTTCTTCTTCGCTTTCCTCTTCCTCGTCGACCTCCTCTCCTGAGAGCCGGGTGTCGGGTAGCATGGGCTCCGTCTCGCCGTATCGGCCATCTCCAGAACGCTCTGAGAGGCGACGGGCTTCACGGAGAAAGCCGTTCTGGTGGGTCTCTGGCTTGGGCGAATTCAATTCCACCATGGTCAGTCGCTCTTCTTGGAGCGCGGTGTAACCCGGAGGAACCATGGTGTGCAGCAGAGAAGACACAGGTTTCAGAGAGAGAGAACCCCAGCGGCTTCCTCCGCCACCACTACTATCACCACTGCTGCTCACAAGCAGGTTAGGGCGCAGGGAGGTGAACAGAGCACCCCCTACAGTGCGGAGGCTCATACTGCAGCCAGGGGCTGGGCTGGCTCATGGCCCTCTGAACTGGAAGTAGAATGGAGGAAATGGCGGGATCAGGAAACCATAATCTTCACCCGAACACTGAATATGAAAGTTCTGACCTGGAATGAGAGAAAGCAAACCTTACAGGCAACTCTTAGAAATCTGATCCAATATATACAGAGTGTCTAATGATAATGTGGAAGGACGCAAACCTAGTTATTGAGTAAAACTATACATCATGTAAATGAGGGATTACTTCAAAAGACCAGTAGCACAGAAAACACTAATCAAAGCACCTGCCACTTAGTCCTGTGTCTATTCAGCAGATTTAAGACTGGTTACTATTACCTAGACTGAAAAACACAAACAAAAACAACATTTTTGCACCTTAATCTGTATTCTCATACCCAAAAAGATGATGCCGTCTTTCACCAATACATATTTAATATGTTAGTAAAGACAAGTTCTAATGCTTTTTCCTCAGTTATGAAAAGACTCAAGGAAGAGCATGTGGCATGTTCTTTTATATCATCTCCTGACCAAGCCCAAGCCAAAACAAAGTATTGGTGGAGTTCAAAATGCCAAACAACAATAATACGGGTGATGTTGTCACAGGACCAACGCCTCTAACAGATTTAGGGTAGTTATTGTGCTCGTAGCATAGGTATAGCCTCTCCTATAAAATATGTCATGGGTATGATGTCTACCAATCACCTTCCTGTGACAAGAGCAATAAAGCTGTTTGGTGTTATAATAATGTTTACATCTCTGTAGACTGTTTATCCTGTGAGAACCGTAATCACTACACGTGTATGAAGTCGGTCCGAGATTCATTTTCATTAAATGCTTTATTCGTATCTAATCAGATCTGGTGGATCGGGAGCTCATCCCTGGGACAGTGGGTCTGAAACGGGAATCCACTCTGGATAAGACTCCATCGCAGGACAAAAAGTTTGTGCACACCTGACCATCACACACTCATGTCTTTTTGAACATTTCATTGCAGATTTAGCCCTCTTCTTGTTGTTGTAACAGTCTCAACGCTTCTGGGAAGGCTTTCCGTTAGACTTTGGAGCGTGGCTGTGGCGATTTGTGCTCATTCAGGTTTGAGCTAGTCCGCTTAGTTCCAGTGAAGCAAACTGCAAAGCTACGGTATACAATGACATCCTATATAATTGTGCGCTTCTAACTTGGTTGCAACACATTGAGGAAGACCCACATATGGGTGTGACGGTCAGATGTCCACAGTTTTGGACACACAGCATACATTCCCACGTAGAGAAAATACAGATTCAAAACTTCATCTGCTGGTATGTTAGGAGGATGGAGGAAATGAGATGTCCCAGAGGAAACCTTCAAACAAACTGTAATCCGAGCTGCGGATCAAACCAGGGATGCTAAGCCACGGCAGTAACTTTAATCCTACATTAATAGATACTCTAATATGGGTCACTCCATGAAAACTGCAGCCAGTCTGAAAATTAGGCATCCAGGTAAGTCTAGAGATGTTTCTTGCTTGTCAAATGTTTTACTTATTTTTTCAAATAAACTTTTATTGATAAATTCGTGTTATTTTCACGTCACTGTTACATGTACAGTGCAGTAATGTGATGCCTCATAACTCATGTTTGAGTGATGTTATCTTCTGACCCATATAATTTTACCCTTGTATCACAGTCTCAGTTTTCATGACTCATATGCAATGAAAGATTAGTGCAACTCTAAACTACATGCTGCGAGGAATCATTTTGGTTCCTCTGACAAATGAACACACTGGGACTGGTCCAAACCTGGACAGTTTTCATTCCTGATAGTCCCTTTGGGCTCCTTTTGGACTCCTGGTCTAGTCCGAGCCCCTGAACTTGATCTCACCTTCAAGTCAAAGATGTTCTACCCAAACACACGAGGAATCCAGGCGTAGTATCTACATCCTAAACCGCATACTTC
The DNA here is from genome assembly GCA_030068235.1 of Notoglanidium macrostoma. Classification (NCBI taxonomy): domain Eukaryota; kingdom Metazoa; phylum Chordata; class Actinopteri; order Siluriformes; family Auchenoglanididae; genus Notoglanidium; species Notoglanidium macrostoma. Next base: position 4,040,367 of record JAQQZR010000004.1, on the reverse strand, counting down.
ACTTCTGTATAGTGCTCCAGTAGGAGACGTCACTACGGTACTTTTCTACACTACTTAGTACACTAGTACGCGGTTTGAGACGTCCAATAAACCTCCTGAACTGCATTTGTGAGATGCCTGGAGAAGGCGAGAATATCGTATTCGCACATGACAAGCTAACTACACTTACAGAAAACCGGAAGTGTTCGTATTTAGCTGTAAATGCGCTCATTTGTATTTCTAACCGGCAAATTCTGACGTGAGGCCAAACTAAAAAGTAAACACTGTGTAAGTCAGTTAAGCTAGCATCCTGGATAGCCAAAATAAAAAAAAAGCCAGTAAATAAACACTCGCTCGCTTTTGTTCACCTTTAGCACTCGATAGGACAGGTTAAACTGTTCATAAATAAGTAAGCAAAAATATATAAAATTCATACTGATTACAAACCTGTAATATTCCTCCGTGAAGACGAAGCTTTTCAGATGTTGGACTTTCCAGTTCTGGTAATGATGTGGCGTGACGTCATCACAGCGGGGTGGTGAAACCTGCCATACTCACATAACATATAATAAAAGTCACTCGAGGTTCTTAAAGGGGCCGGCTCAGCCTTCCCAGAATCCTCCGCGCCAGATAGCGAGTCACCATTTTCGATGCCATCGATATTTCAAGAAGGAGCTGCAACAATCTGGTGACATCCTACGGAAGTCCTAAAAGGCCTTGGATCAGCATATTTTATTCAGCTCATTTTGTCATGATTTCTGTTATTTATGTCATTATCACAACATAGCAAATGTAGTTTTCTCATGATAACGAATTATTTGTTTTGTTTTCTCATGATCTCGAGTTATTTTTGTCATTGTCATGACATAACGAACATCATTTTCCCATGAGAATATAAATTTCTCAATATCTCAAATGGGAAAACGATGTTTTGTTATGTCATGATAATGACAAAAATAACTTATCATGAGAAAACAGGCCCAATAAAAAAGTGTAAATTTGTGGCCTCTTAGGGTTTTCGTAACATCCGAGGCCACAGATCTGAAATTGTAATGTACAGTTGAAGATATTTTGTCAAAGTATTTATATTTTAAATTCTCTTGACTAGCATGTTCCATTTTTGTATGAGTATTCTGTATATGATCGACCTGATCCGGCCTTGAAGGAAAGAAAAGATAAGGCATATTTAGTTCAAAGCTTAGCGGTAGGTAGTGGTCACATGCTGTCAAAACAAAATCAGTGCATTGGAGTTTGGGAAGAGTAGGCCAGTTGCTTTAAAACCTTTTTTTTTTTTTTTTTTTAAATAGTGCTGCAATTTAAAGGTGTACAAAATATGGTGGATTTGAAAATGTGCTCAGTTTTCCTATTATTGCAGTGTTGTCTCACTAATACTAAGAATCATCCAGTATTATTTCCATTTATCTGAAATTTTTAAAAACAGACTTGGGTTTCACATGATATGTTTTGCATATTAATAATCATGTCTCAAGTCAATAGTTAAAATTTGTATGTGTTCAATTATTTTTAATAGGCAAAAGACTGCATTTCTGCTGTCTAAGGACATGAACAGCAAGTCCCCATTGAAACTAAAATTCTTACTGTCTAATTTATGATCATATAAAATTATATAAGCCAATATATATTTTTCTTCTTCTTCTTTTTTTTCTTTTTTTTTTTTTTTTACATCTTTTTACCTCTTCTGTTTGGGGGCAATATGCATTGGGCGAAGCAAGGTGCACCCTGGAGAGGTTGCTGGTCTATACCAGGGCTAACACAGAGACAGACAGACATTCACACTCTCATTCACACCAAAAAAAAAACATTGTATTATATTTATTTTTACGACTTTTTCATTCTTTTAACCACTATGATTCATTGCATACAAATTCAAATTCCATTCAAGAATTTAATGTGTAACATAATATTATGTCTACTAATGGCCATATGCCAAAAACTTCTGAAAGTGAGTGCATATCAAATATGTTCTTAACATGGCAGATTTCAGTGATTTAGATTGATTTACTTATAATGTTTCCAGATTTACTGGAATTTCAGGACATGCAACATTTCTGGAAATCTTCTATTACTGACGTGAATGTAAACAATCCCCTGGCTTGACATCAGTAACATGGCAGTAAGCCAGATGTTACCTGACCGGTCACCTGGACCAGATGTTATTACATGAATAGAATAAGATACTGCATACACGCGTTCCAAGAATTTTAAATTCCATGCCAGGTTATCCCAATCTAATCAGAGACCTTGGAAGCTTTTGCTGCTCCCCTGACAAAATGTGCCCAGCCATACTTAATCAAACAAACGCAGTTATATACATAATACTGTGTAAAAGTCTTAGGCACCCTAGTTTATTAATTGGCACCCAATAATTATTAATAATTATGTACATCATTAAGGCTGTCTGGTTTTACCTGCAGAAAATTTCATACAGCACACAGCTAAAGAACGCATAATGTAGCAGTGGGTTTTTTTGTTTGTTTATTTGGTAACATTTCACCCAAAAGCCTATCCCTGCAATACTAGACCCACACTTCAGATGGCACCAGTCCACTGCAGGACACCACACATTCTTATATTATATTATATTATATTATATTATATTATATTATATTATATTATATTAGTGATTTAAATATTTATATGTTGAAACATTTCATTGCGTATCTTTTACAAATTTTTAATACATTTAACCGCTAGAGGGTGCACCGTGTTAGTACAGCTCACCACTAGAGGGCGCACGTATTATTTATACAGATCGCCTCTAGAGGGCGCACAGTATTATTCATACAGATTGCCTCTACAGGGCGCACAGTATAATTTATGCAGATCGCCTCTAGAGGGCGCACTGTATTATTCATACAGATTGCCTCTAGAGGGCGCACTGTATTATTTATGCAAATCGCCTCTAGAGGGCCCACGGTATTATTTAAACATCTCACCGCTATACGGCGCACAGTTGTATCGTGTTTTTAGGAATGTAGTTTTTTTTCCCCTTTAACATTTCACCCGGAAGTCGTTCGAGTAAACACATCGCACATGGTGCGAACAGGGACAGTGCCTGGAAAAGATGGATCAAAAGAAAAGTAACGGTCCCAAAAAGACCTCTCGGGATTTGCTGGTGTGCGGGAACGGACAAGGTAGCTTGATTTATTCACAAAACCGAGCAAATTGGGAATCTTTTAGTTTTAATGTGCATGTTTTCGATCGTGTAGCATTTGATCGCAGAATAAATCTAAAAAAAAATCAGACTCAGGCAGAATCTTAGATACGTCGTATATAAGAAAGCCAGGGTTTGTTTTAAATCATCCAGCTGACTTGCCCCTGGTAGTGGACACTTTGTAAGCCACAGCTTCAATATATTTATATTCATAGTCCATTTTAGCAGGTTAACCTACTAGCATGTTGATTTTTTTAGTCTACAATCACTGACTGTATGAACCCCCCTGTACTCACTCCATCAGTGTAAAGCAACACACACACACACACACACACACACACACACACACTGGCCTGTCTGTTCTGAGAAAGTGGGTCACCATCTAAATAAAATCTGCTCAGTGGAGACCTTTTCCACTGATGGACAGTAGAGCCAGAATGATGAATTGTGCAGAGCAACAGACGAGCTGTGGTCAGTAGATGTAGTCAGGTTGTTAATTGTCATGTCAGAACATTGACATTGTACACTAAAATGCTTAATGTGCAGCTTCAGGTAAATTGTTTGCATGCAAAAGAATGCATAAAAAACACAGAAAGCAAAAAAAAAATGATCTCCCCGTGCTCACTGTAGCCTCGGGTTCCTGTTCTTGGCTGACAGGAGTGGAACTCGACATGGTCTTCTGCTGTTGTTGTAGCCCATTCACCTCAAGGTTCCATGTGTGTTGTGTTACGAGATGCTTTTCTGCTCACCTCGGATGTAGAGAGTGATTATTTGACTTCCTGTCACCCTGAACCAGTCTCGCCAATCGACTCTGACGTCTCTCGTCAACAAGGTGTTTGTTCACAGAATTGCCGCTGACTGTTCTGTATCAATCACGCCATGGACAAAGTCACAGCAATCACATATTTTTCCTCTTTCTGATATTTGAGGTAAACGTTAACTGAAGCTATTGAGCTGTACCTGCATAATATTTATGCGCTGCACTGCTGCTGCATTTGCTGATTAGATAATTGCATGAATACGCAAGGGTACAGCTGTTCCTAATAAAGTGGCCAGTGATTGTATATTGAATTTATTTGCAGACAAAAGAGCACAAAACAACCATTTAAAGACAACATTTTAGGGATATGATTTCAGGGTTTTTGTTTTTTTTATTATACAATCATTTACAAATAAAACTTGTTATCAAGGTAAGAACGAGCCAGTGGACAGTTTGCTGTTTGTATCCATGAAATAAGTGACCGTATGATGTAAGTGTTTGGTTGTTAATTGATCTTAAATCTCATTTTTCATTAACATGCAGCCAGATAACGTTATAGAGCAGAAGTGATTAAGAAACAGTATTGAACAGTAGTGTAATCATTATATTCACCACCTCTCGTTTGCAATCATAAGGCTGATTTTATAAAAGTAAAATCACAGGCTTGGATTAATCATCTTCAGTTTCCTTAAGTAGAGTTTACTGAAGTGTTTCATTTACTTGCAGGAATCCATGATAAGCTGTTACTGAAGTCCCCGGATGCATCGTCACTGCACACGGAAAAGGTCCCGAGAAGCAGTGGTGAGGACGCTCGCACTTTCTACAGTCTCTGACTGAATTAGTCTACGCCTCTGTCACGGTCTGGGGGTGTGATGGAGCAGAGCTACTGTTCCCACCCTGAAGTTGATCATTTCCTAATAACAGCACATCCTGAAGTGTTTTATAGCAAAGATTATACATATTTCTGTTTAATACCAACGTTTTTTAATCTGGTGTGTGTGTTAGTCCTGGACAGGCTCCAGTGTTTCCTGCCTCAGATGGCTCTGGCTAATGAGACTTTAATGCAGCAGATGGAGAACCTTCCAGCAGGTCACTTTGACATCGAGAGTGTTGAGGAAGCCGAGAAAGTCATTGAGATGGTAAGACCTGCTCACATGGTTCCTGGAGTGAAACTTTCTCCTGATCTAGTTAGTTTATATCAGAGTGACTCGGATTTCCGTGTGGACGGTGGTGAAAGCTTTGTGCTAACAAATCATACACGTTTCCTGGAAATTTCCCGGAAATAACATTTCCAAGAAATCAACTTTTCTGCCATACTGTGATTAGTCATTTGGAGCACTGTAGGCTGTGCAGCTGTAAAAGTGAGACATGTGCGGGAAAGCAGACCTCAATTAATGGGTCGATTAGTAGCCAGTGTAGCCTTGAAATATTGATATTGAAATATCCATGATTAAGCATATTGTTCAATTTCCTATATCCATTCACAAAGGATAAGTGTTTGTTTTTGTTTTTCTGTTTAATTGGTCAGGAGATAAGAAAATAGGAAGTGCTCATGCACTGCACTTTTCAAGGTTAAAAAACTTATGGAAGCTCCATTGGGACAAAAAAAGAAAAAGGAAAATTGTAACAGGTTTTGAAAAAAAATGTCAATAGCATGTATTTTTGTTCATGTAGCTGTATTATGGCGTTATCAGTGTTTGCACATAGCAAGGATAAGTTGTTGGGGTTTTTTCTCGTTTTTTTTTTTTTTTTTTTTTTTTTTTTTTGCAAAGTTTGTACAACACTGATAATATCATCTGTCATTAAAATACATTCCTTTTATGACACACAGCCAATTTGTGTTTGTCAGAGATAGCTCTGTATGTATCCTGCTAACCCTGCTTTTTCTTTATGTGTGTGCGTGCGTGCGTGCGTGTCCTAAATAGGATGTTGCTGTGGTGGAGCTGGAGGGCTCAGACAGCAGCGAGAAAGAGGAGTCGTCTGAGGAGGAGAGCTCAGATGAAGAGACTGTCAGTACAGAAACGCTCAACCTACCTGGCAACCGGAAGAGAAAAGCCAAGATTGAAGTGCTAGAAAAAGAAGGAGCGTGAAGGGACGAGCCTCTCCTGATGGCAAACACACCACCGCTTTACATTACTCGCTCTGGGAATGATCACTCTGATAAGCAGAGGACTCTCGAGCTGTTGTAAATATGGACCTGAAATAGATTCTCGGCTTATACGCTGAGTGACGGACGTGAGGTTGAAGTGCTGAGGATTTAGCACAGACTGTTCAGCCTTTGTTCTATTTGCTTGAATGGATTTTGATGTCTTTGAGAGAAAGCCCTAATCTGAGGATACGTAGACATACGATGAGTTGCAGCACCAAGGGTTAAAGTAAAGTGTATTTAGAGAGAATCAGGGATTTGTTGATCTAAATTTTATATTTGATTCGCTGATTGAAACCTGAATCTCAGATTAACAACCTTCATCTGGGATTCTTCATCCATCATGATAAATTTATCAGTCTTAAAAAAACCTGGTACTCTTCGGATTATTGATTCTTCGGATTATTGATTTAGCGAAAAATAACCTTCGTTACAGTGTCGTTACAGTGCCATTTTGGAAATTTGACTTCTTGGTGTTAATCAGTAGGATAGAAAATATGTTAAAATGAATAGATTTAGTTTATAGCTTTTCAAGGGCTCACAAAAATGCATGTGTGGCTCAGGCAGAATTTTTGATTTTGACACTCCTGTCTGAAATGGTGATTATTTTTCATTATGTGATTAAAAAAACAAATGGGTATTTTTGACACCTCACAGATCCAGGCAAGTTAAAGCTCAATTTATTTATTTTTGTTGCAGCCTTGTTTTAGATTTTTATACAATGCCTTGCATAAGTATTCACCCCCTGTGGTTTTCCTTATTTTGTACTGTTAATACCTGGAAGTGAAATTGATTTAATAGGCCAATATTATTGGAAAAAGGTAAAATATGCAATAAAAGTTAAAAAGTATGAATACACAAGTATTTACCTTTGTTGGTGTGAAATTCTTAAATACATTCTGGTTTTACCCAGTTACAATCAGAAATCGCATAATTACACCCTGTTCCAAATTATTATGCAAATTCTATTTAAGTGTCACAAAAATGAGATTTCTTGGTTTTCAAATAAACTCATGGATGGCATTGTGTGTCCGGGCTCTTTGGATCACTGGAAGAAATTGTAG
>JAQQZR010000004.1:4006836-4027165 GCA_030068235.1 Notoglanidium macrostoma | reverse complement strand
TAAGAGAAAGCTCTGCCCCCTGCTGTAGCCTTCACTATTCGAGGTACTAACAAATAGCCTGCACCTTTTGATCTAAGCACCTTTTGATCTAACTTGTGGATTGTGCAATATATAGTTGTCCTGTGAACAGCTCCTTGCAGACGTTCCACAACATTAACATTAACAGAAATGCATAAAATCATGATATGTCACCCAAATAAAATATTGCAATCATTGGCAAATCCTTTTGGTATGAGAAGAATAAAACCCTTTGGGACATTTTTTTATAGGAAAATATAATTAGTCTTCTTTAAATTAGGAGTTTTTTAAAGTTTATTTTCTTATCCTGAAACTGTCATTGGATAGCATTTAAATACAAATATACAATGGGGTCAAAAATCTGAGACCACTTTGAAAATCTGGGCGTTGTTTTCATATAAAATTGGAAATAATCAGAAGGGTTTAAAAATTTTTAAACAAAGAAAAATTCTGCATTATTTCCATGTCCTTATTTAAATGTAAGCAAATGTGGGATATTGACCATGTTAACTGCTTTGTATAAAAGCTCAGATGTTCCTCATGAACAATCTCTTCAGTTGAAGTGTGTGTTCAGACAACACTCCAAAGGATCTGATCTAAAATGGTTTGTAAGGTTTTGCACAAACCTGTGGAGGCCATGCAAGCTTAAGTGCATACTGTCATTAAAGCAAAAAAAGGGCACGTCCCAAAAACTTGAAATTTACAGAAATTCATATAAATATTTAAAAAATTCTACTTTTCATTCAAGTTATTGTAAGTAAAAAAAATTGTTGCATTAAATTTGAAAAGCATTTTCACTAGTGCTCTCAGACCTCTGGATCCCTCTGTATGTATTTTTCCAGTTAAGATTATAGCCAATAAAGAGCTATATAATCTTCTGCTAAACAGATAATGCAAATTTAACTGAAGATGCAAGAAGTTTTACACTTTTTCTGGATAAAGACATTTTTACAGTTAAAAAAATCAAATACCAGGTTGGACATAGCAGTTATCTATTATTATCACTGTAATTGTGCTACTATATTTCATTCAGGTTCATATTTGTTGGATTACTTAACCAATAACAATTATTTATTTACTACAATGTCTTCTTGTATGCACTGGTTTTTAACAGCATTTATTAACAGAAGAATCAAATCCATCTTCTTTTGAGACGATATGATGAAATGGAGCAACCCACTTTGTGAAAGAGTCTTAAGAAAACATTGAAATGGTAATCCATATGCAGTTTATTGTTGATAGAAATGGATTAAATACTGTTGTTGTACAGTAGCTGCTTGGCAATATGAATATGGTCTTTCCTCACATAACGGCACAGCTCATACTGAAGATCGTGTTGATTTTAAAAGTTGCCTACTAGATTTTTAAGTATGTCACACATGCACAGAGGTGTGATTTATAAGCAGTTTATGTAATATTAAGAACATGTCAGAATAGTGCCAAAAAGGAAAACCCCACACTGAAGAACATTTAATATGTTTATAATAAAATATGTGTCATGTGCTTCACAGTTACAATGGCTCTAAATTGGAACATCTCAAAGTTTTGCTGTAAGCTCCGAAAAACAAAAGAGCGGGAGCTTCTTTGCTCACGCACCATTTTCCAGTGATGTTTTAAGTGATATTAATGAGAAATCCAACACGGAAGTAGTGGAGATATTGGTGCAAACATTGGATTCAATGTTCCCAGAATGCAGCGCATCTTTGCAAAGCTACTGCACCGAGTTATGACAGAGACTCAGTTTGGCTAGTTAGCCATCTGCGAGATGACAAACGTGATGGTGTTGACTGTGGTATTAGCATAATAGTTGAATCTTTGGAAGCTGATCTGTTTCAGCAGAGTGTACAAATGATAAGGTGAAGGAGCCAGACAGACTAAAGGACTGAAATGTCATTGCTCTTTAGGTAAAAATGAAATGAGAGCTTGCACCACTATCATTGGGTAGTGAACTGGCATTGTGGGTAAAGTAAGAAATTGAAAATAGACCAAGACAAACAAAAAGTCAACTCTGAATTTTGGTGCAAAATAAATCCATTGAAGATCATGTTAATAAAGATTATTATGCAAATCATTCCGGGTGGATTTTTCCTTCAAGACAATAATAGTGTTTCCTGATTAAAATGCTGAGTGTTAGTAACTAAAATGGTTCCTGCAGGATTTCTGGCCTTGATCTGGCTTACATTACTCTGTCAAACCGGAAAACTTCATAGAAAACATCTTGTAGTGATGTCAAGCCTGAAGAGAGGGATGCCCAATAAAGCAACACAAAGTTCCATAGTTATCTTTCATACACACCTCTTAAAATCCTTATTTGTTTCTGACCATCATATTTAAAACATGATGTACTCCCTGTCTGGAATGCAAAGTAAAAAATATAAAGAAGGATCATCTGTTTCATTCTCTATAAAATATTTACATGTATATTAATTTAAAACAGGATTTCTGGAGGTGGCATGTTTATTCAAAGCCTACCTCGGTGAGGTAGAAACATTCCGTTTTAAAATGTGATGTAAAATCGCTTTTGGATGTCTTAAGATAAAGCACTTTAAAATACTTAAGACAAAATACTTTAAATAAACCAGCTACTGTGTATGGATTTATGTAAGAAACCGAAATCTTACAAAATAAAATAAATTAAATAAAAGCTAAAGTGTATTCTCCTTTTGATGTTAAATCAGCTGGATACTGGCAGTGTTGTCTTGAAAAACCGCATCTCCAGAAGCAATACTGATCCATGTTTTTCCCCAAGCTACTCTTTCTATGTCCTTGGATCCATTTGGTGCATACTGAGCAGCCTAGGTGGAGAGTGCTTTTTTTTTTTTAAACGCCCTTATCAATACCAAACCCAAGCAAGATGGCAGATGAAACATGAGACTTGTGTTCCCGTCCACTGCCTGGTGATCCAGCACAAAGTCCAGCAGGTAATGTTTTCTCTCAGTACTCCACTGTCACTGCTTTGGTGCGGAGATATTCATGAAGGGCTTCCTCACCTATAAAACAGCCAAAAACAGCCATAATCTGAGAATTATGTTAGAAATATGAGCTAATTATCATTTTTATTCCATAGTGCTCTTTGTTTCATGACTGTGATTGGTTAGATGGTTGATTCATTGATTCATTATCTATAACAGCAGCTCTGACAGTAGTTCAGCTGCAAATCACAGGTTTATGTTAATATTATCTGTAACCCTGCATCACCACACCATCAGTGATTATTCTACTATAACAACTCATATTTTATTCCTTACATATCAGGATTCACTGTGCTTACCAAGATCCTTCCCAAAGCCAGACTGCTTAAATCCTCCAAACGGTGCCGCCACATCTGTCTTGTTGTAAGTGTTGACGAAAACAGTTCCAGCTTCCAGTCTCTCACTCACATACATGGCTTTGTTGATGTCACGTGTGAAGACTCCAGATGCCAGGCCAAACTCTGTGTCGTTCGCTCTGCTTAATACTCCATCTACATCACTGGGGGAGAAGCGATCTTTAATAACAGATTTTTCTACGACATTATACAAGCGTTCACAGGATTTCATTTTCCTTCTCAATCTAACAAAGTACAACTTACCCATGTTTAAATTTAGACACCACCATGACTGGACCAAAGGATTCCTCTTTAGCAATGAACATGTGATCCTCTACGTCCGTGAAGACTGTAGGCTCCATGAAAAATCCTGCAGAGATATACACAAAACTCTCTTTGTAATTATTCTGTTTTGGTTTTGGCATCTTAAATAATGGAAAGTAAAGGAAAGATAGCAAATTAAAACTAACCCTAAACATTTATGTGCTTTTTCTACACAGAAGAAAATGAGGATGTTTTCACAAAACGAGTTTGTTTATTTGATTGTGTTCATCTGTGGTTTGGTTTGGATTGTTTTGCTTTTATATCGCACATAATTAAAGAAATCTTTGTTAATTTGATTCAGAAATATGGTGAACGTCATGTTGCCCCTGCCACGGACTCGGTTTCCCGGCAGTCTCGACGGCCTCCAGACATGGCTGCAGATCACACTATCTCTCCATGGCTTGCAGTGCTTCAGTGGGCACTTCCGGGTTTGTGGCCCTGCGCCAGGACTTCAATCCCCAGGCCGCACCGTGGTCCTGCGCAGACGTAGGCCTGATCATCGCCAGCTGTTCCGCATCGGAACCGATGATGGACACAATTTAAGGACTTGTTTTGTTATTTGGGAAGCATTAAGTGGATGTAAGGTCACGTAGAGCCATGAGCCATGAGTCACGCCTCAACTTGTTATTCTGTTGGACCTAGTTATAGTCTTTGTATTTCCTGTGTTTCCAAGCAATTGGATCTGTGCCTGTGTCTTATTTTAATCTTGTCTCTTGCATTTTGTTTTGGACTCTGAGGGTGTGTCTAAGTATTTATATAGAGTTCAAATGGACTAAACACTAAAAAAATGAAGTGAACACTTTCTTGGAAGCGTGAATTCTTACCATGTCTGTCCACCTGTTTCCCCCCGTACACCAGCGTGGCACCTTCCTTCACACCGATCTCACAGTACTCCAGCAACTTATCAAGGTGGGCCTTGTGGTTCTGGGGGCCGTGATCTGTAGAGCGATCCAGCGGATCTCCAATCTTCATTTTTTTTATCTCCTCAACCTTTACACGTCAGAGGATTCAGTAAGTCACCCTTATTTTGTTAAATAATCTTTTTCATTAATATCGGCTGAGAAACAACAGTAAGCATACATGAAATGTATTTTTGGAAAACTACTTTTCTGTGAAGATATTTTAAGTCATCAACATGAGTTTAAACCTACCACTCGCTGGATGAACTCATCATGAATAGACTCTTCAACAAACAGTCTGCCTGCAGCGATACAGTTTTCTCCCTTGTTGAAGAACACAGAGCTCATACCCTATAGACACACACAGACACAAACACACACCTTGGATGAGTCTGAAATTTCCAGTTCACAGTAATCTCAGTCTCTGTGTGTCTCTCACCATTCTCACGGCCTTGTCAAGGTCACAGTCGCTAAAGATAATGAGTGGGGATTTGCCACCCAGCTCCAGGGAGACTTTCTTCAGGTTACTGACCGCACAGCTGCAGGACCAAATGACATCATGTTAACAATGTGAACGTCAAACAGTCTCACATGGCTGTAAGAGCTGTAGGGGCTGAAATATGAGTGGTATAAACCATATAGGCCGTGGTTGTTGTTTGGTGCCAGATGGGCTAATTTGAGAAACAGGACAGTTCAGGAGACAGTTTTCCAATCGTCGACTGTTGAGTTTGGGAGAGCCTGTGCCATCTGCTGTTGTAGCCAATCCATCTCAAGGTTTGGCATGTTTTGAGAAGCTTTTCTGCTCACCATATTTAAAAAAAAGTGGTTATTTGAGTTACTATAGACTTACTGTCAGCTCGAACTAGTCTGGCCATTCTCTAAAGTCTCTCATCAACATCTTTCCCCACAGCAGAACTGCAGCTCACTGGATGTTTTTTGTTTTTCACAGCATTCTGTATAATCTCTAGAGACTTTTTTGTGTCACAATCCTATCCCACAGTCAAAATCACATTTTTCCAGATTGTGATGTTTGATGTAAACCTAAACTGATGCTTTTGTCCTAGGTCTGCATGATTTATGCATTCCACTGCTGCCACATGATTGGCTGATTGGATGACTGCATGAATAAACAATGGTAAAGGTGTTCTTATTAATGTGACCGAAATTGTACAGCGTTTACCTTTTCATGATTTGTTTGCCAATGGGGGTGGATCCAGTGAAGCCCAGCTTACGGATATCAGGGTGATCAGACAACCTCTGTCCAACCATACCACCTAAAAGACAGATTCCTCATCATCATCATCGTACTAAGTTAAATGTTATTTTTATTGTATAGAAAAACATATAACACAAATACTGTACATCCCATATATAAATACAAGGCTGCTGGCCTTGCCTTGTTAAAAAATTCAGACGAAACAGACCTTTTCAAACTTTCAAGTCTATTTGTTTGCTATTTTTAAAGATCATAAACTGTAGAAGTTGTAAAGGGAAACATAAATGGAATTAAAACCTTACAAAATTTTTTTCCTCCTGAAAATCACTTTTAGCGGTTATGTGTGCAAATTAATATGAGTGTGTGAAGGGCAGGTACTAAACTTTCCTTAGAGTCTTGAGTCTATATTACTTTGGCAACACGTTGGCCATACTTTTCCCAAAACATTATCACAATCTTCATACTTTTCTAGGTTTAGAAACAAGTGATCAGACAGAAGGTGAAGGAATGGTGGTGTGATTACCTGATCCTGGTATGATATTGATGACACCTTTAGGAATGCCTGCTTTAGCGGCCAGCTCAGCAAACTTCAGCGCTGTCAGAGGAGTCACCTGGATAGATTTGGGTAAAGAGGTTTTATTTGGATTTACTTTGTCTATGAAAGAGATCACATCAAATCCATGTCCCCAATCTGGTCAACTGCCAACCACCACCCACCAGTCGGCTGTCCCCATGACGTACGATAACTCACACAGCATCACATGGCAGCATAACCCAAATTGCTATATACACTAGTAACAAAGGGCTATATACACACTCTTCCTCATATATGAGCTCACACATGCCTGTGATTGCTTTGCCTCCCTGCGGGAGGGAAGAGAGTGTATGTGATTTATGGCATGGCCCATTTTGTTCCTTGTTCCTTGTTTTGCTCCTTGTACCATGGTTCTGGTATTGCTGGGATTTAAACCTACGATCTCCAGATGATATAGCAAACCATTTTCTCTTGCGCTACTCATGAGCCCTAAGGTCTTAAGAGCTTTTTAATGGCTGGCTATGTGTGTTTTACCTGTGCAGGTTTTAAGACGAGTGTGTTTCCAGCTGCCAAACAAGCTGCACTCTTCCAGGCCAGCATCATTAGAGGATAATTCCATGGAATCACAATGGCACACACCCTGGTCCGGAATGATGGAAAGAGTAATCTCACAATTACATTATATTACATTACAATTACATTATATTTTTATAGTTTTGTTTTAAACACAAATATCTATACTCACCCTAAAGGTTCTTTCTTCGTGAAAGTCAGGTTGCGGTTGGGTCGAGCCTGGTTGATGGGTATTGTTGTGCCCTGTGGGAGACCGTATAGAATACATGTACAAGAAAGACACATATCACAAGAAAGACCAAAGCAGAGCGTGTCATACGTACATGGATCTTGTCACACCAGCCAGCAAAGTATCTGAAGGTTTGAATGGACATGCCTACATGAGTCTTCAGTGCAAGTGTGTACACAGCACCTGAGTCAATGGCCTCAATAGTGGCCAACTCCTCCTGATGCTCCTCCATCAGATCAGCCAGCCTGCATATAAACAGCAAGTACACTTAATGTGCAAGAATCTAAGGCGTCTTGAAAATTTGTTTCTTTTTTTTTTTAGCTTTAGTTAAAGGTGCAGTCATCGATTCAGGAGAAAGATCGTTGATATTTGAACTCAATAGCTAAACAAATACACACCTCCCTTCAGTGCTCCTTCACAAGCTCTGCCCCTCAAATCCATGGATGCGCATTGCCAAGGCAACGACATTAACAGTGACACCCCCAAACCTCCCCGCCCTTTCCCCCCCGTCCTGTGATTGGCTGGAATACGCCCTCTGTTACTGATTGGCTGGAATCGTGTTGTGTGGCTTGGCCCAAGCCACTTTCTTTGTTCCCCCGTATACAGAGCCGGGGCTGTGTATGAACACCAGATTTTTCTTTCTCACCACACATGCAGAACGAACAGCTAGCAGCCCATGAGTATACATTGTATTGGATTAGAATCGATGACTGCACCTTTCACTGGTAAAATAAACAGCATTTTAGTAATGCAATCAGATTTTTTTTTATCCTTAAAGACATAAAAAGGTTTGCTACATTTAATATCCTTGTTTTTCACAGTACTTGCTAAAAAGTGACATATTAAAACATTTAATTATTTTAAAATGCTTACGTAGCCAACAATACACAGACGAATTGACAAATTAAAGGAAAAAACAATATAACGTTGGTGGAGAATGTTGACTAACACATGGCTCCAAGATCTCTCATAGCTGTTCAACTGGGTTGAGCTCTGAGGAGTGTGGAGACCTTAGCATTTGATTTACATCATTTTTATTTTCATATTTTCATCACACCATTCAGTGAGCCCTGTGGATATGGGTGGAGTCATCCTGGAAAGCGATGATGCCCACCTTGAACAGAAATGATTCATTACAGGATAAAAGTGATTAGTGGGAAGAATGTTGCATGGATTTGCAGTGAACTGGAGCCAAACCATAGCAACAAAATAAAATTAACACCCCCAAAGCATAACAGAGCCGCAGCTTTTTCCTTTAATTTGTCAGTCATCTGTACATAGCCGAACGGTGACCACTATTACAGAGGAAGTATCCTTTACTTGTAGAGAAGCCTGCCACGGTCACGAGGGTTCATCTTGCCCCATGGGCCTGTCTCAAACGCCTCTTTAGCTGCAGCCACTGCTCTGTCTACATCAGCGACAGACGAAAATGCCACCTTACAGATCACCTGAAGGACAAGATCAAAAAACACAAAGGTCAAAGGTCAGACTTGACATGAGAATATGATGATATGTGTACATGTGTGTGTGAGACCTACAGAGCCATCGGTAGGAGTGACAGTGTTGTAAGTCTTTCCATTTTCTGCATCCTGAAACTGCCCATTGATGAAACACTGGTAGGGCATCTTCAACGTCATGTTATTGATGTCTTTTGTTGCCTGAAAATAGAAAAACATGCAACTTTCTTACCACTGAAAGATGGTACTAAACTATTATCAGCATGTCATGTCTTGTTTGAGCATCAGGATAAAGTTAATGATGGACTGCTAGCGTGTTTGACCCTTACATAATTGACGACCAGCTCCTCTTCCTCATCCTCCCCTCTCAGACGCCGTACGAACATTTGGATAAACTCCTGGAAGGAAGTAGCCATGTAGACATCCTCATTCTGCAGCTGTACGCATCCACACTTCTGTTTGATCTCCTCCACCAGTCTGCCACACACACACGCACGCACACAAACACACACCCCAGCTGTTCATGCTTATTATTTGCAACCTAATAACATAATAATAATAATAATAATAATAATAATAACAACATGTTAAGAAATCACACGTGAAAAAACAGTGTAAATAAAAACATGAGAAATTATATAAAAGAGACTTTGTAAAATAGAAAAACAATAAAAACAGTAAAAAAAAGAAAATATGCAAATAAAGTATGTAAAAGAAAAACGAAAAGGTAAATAAAAGTTTAAAAGGGAAAAAAAACTAAAACTAAAACAGAACAAATCATAAAAATATAAGGTATGTGAAAATACCACACACCTGACCACATCCATAGACGCAGCCCCAGACTTAAAGAAGTCGGTCGTGTCCTCAATTACTGCCACGTTGCTCAAAATGCCCTTCCAGATCATCTGTAACAGAGTACAATATGATCAGAAGATGAAGTGTGTTGGATAATGTTTTTCTTCTCTTGTGCACATACATAAATCCACACCACACACATACCCGTATGTCCTCTGCCATCCTCTTCTCCTCCCCAGTGAGCTCTACACTGCTGGTGTCTCCTGATGAGAAGTACTTGGCCGCTGGAATCATCTTTCCATCTTCAAACTGCAGGCTTTTCACCTGAAGCTGCACAATCAGCACAAAACAACAATGACTTCAAGGATGAATTAATAAGTAATTGCTAATTTGGTCTCAGTTATAAGCTTGCAACCATGATACAAAAAATGTTTGAAATGGGAAACAAATATACTTAGGAGGAAAGTGCAACTACTCATTAAAATAAATACTCTGGTAAAAGGTGAAGTACAACTTCAAATTCTTTACTCGAGTTAAATTAGTAAAACATAAACTTTTAAATGTGTCTATAGTACGAAGGTTAAAGTGAAAGAAAGATTCACTAAAGGAAAAGACGTCACCCTTAAATTTGATGGTAAATTAGTGTCTTTTTCCCCAAGACACTAAGGAAAAAAGCCTTAACTACAGCTATTTAAAAACAGCTTTATTCCTCAGTTCTCAAATCGCAATTAGCTACTATGATAAAATTAATAACTGTGATAAGGCAAACTAGCTGAATGCTAATAGCTAGCAGTCACAATACAAACTGCTGTGATTAATACAAAGTGTATGAAGCAGCAGACCGATTACAGTGCTGAGCATCAGGTCTCTCTGACAATAAAAACTCACATCATGACTTTATCTACTAAAAGTTCTCTGGTATTATATCATATGTGTTCAAACATTACACACGGCACCTTTAATGCATCAAGGTGAGACCATAAATGTTCTGTAATGAGTTTTAGAGCAGGGTTTTTTCACTATTTTTTTTCTGCTACTGTTTATGTGTGCATCTGAGAGTGTTACCGCTTTCCCATCAGAGCCGAAGAGCACAAGGCCTGAGCTGGTGATGAGTCCAGGCTGAGACGCATCCTCAACATCCAGGGGCTGACCTGAAGGTACTGGACCATTCAGCACTGATGATCCATACAATGTCACTGGCTACACAACACACACAATATATATAAATACCTAAACTATATCTCGATATATGTGTATGGTGATATTACAAATAAAAATAAAGCTTGGAAGGAAGCAGCAGCGACTGTCAGTGCCTCTTGTGAGCATATGAGAGAGAAAAGAGCTAATATTATTAATATAATTATACATATATTATTATATTATATACATATATATATATAATGTATATTATATTATGTATATAAATATTATGTGGGCTCAATAAACATGGTAAACATGTTATACATGTGTTAGCAAGAACGTTTACTTAACAGCACTTCTAGAAATGCTTCTATTATCTTGAGATTCTTGTACTAGCTGATGAGTGGAGCTTGCTATTCTACAGGACAGACTGCAGATAGATGTTAGTGATACAGATAAGTTATAGTCTGGTGGGTTTTCCCCCAGACTGCTACACTGGTTGTTACAGTGTGCTTTACAGTGGATATAAAAAGTATACACCCCCCTGATAAAATGGCAGGTTATTGTGAAGTAAAAAAAATGAAACCAAGATAAATCATGTCAGTGAAAAACACTCCGAAACATTTTAGGGAAAAATAAGAAAAATAAAGTTACAATAACTTGGTTGCAAAAGAATGCACACTCCTAAACTAATTCTGTGTTAAAGGACCCTTTGATTTTATTACACCACTGTCTTTTTGGGTAAGAGTCTAGCAGTCCATATATATCGATATATATCAGATTTATCTTAGTTTCATTTTTTTACTTCACGAAATCCCGCCATTTTAACAGGGGCATGTAGACTTTTTATATCCACTGTATTTTCAATAACATCTGCACGTACAGTATAGTGAGTCTACACACCTGTCCATCAATGATGGCCCAGGCTCCAGGAACTTTGTCATGGCCACGAATCCAGTTGTGAATAACATGAGCAGGCTGAGCCATGTTCACCTATAGAGAGGAAGAGAGAGAGAGAGAGAGAGAGAGAGAGAGAAATGGGGGTGGTGGAGAGATGTTAAGTGAGTTGAAAATGACAAATGACCCTCTGCACCTGTTACTTAAATTAGCCTCTAGGAACACTGTGGCAGCTGGCAGCACAGCAACATTCCAGACGTTGACCTCTAAACTACAGAAACACTGAGTGATATTACCAACCCTCTGCTTTACTCATTCACTCTCTCTCTTTCCACACTCCAATTCCTTTTCCTCCCATGCCAGACAATTTTCAGGCTTGTGGAAAAGTATGCACATTTATGGCAAGGTCACCAGTCACGACTTACACAACCTCGATGGCAGTGCCAGAGCTCAAATTTCCTGGCAGCAATGACAGTCACGCTGACAACCAAGAGAAACCATCATACTCATATATGAATAGGTCCAAATTCTTTAATTCTTTTCAAATACTGTGCTAGCCAAAGTGTAGGTGTAGCTCTAACACAAAAGAAGAGGAGTTGCTTGTTAATACATAAAGTCTTGGGCAAAAAAGGGGAGAAAGTCCTCAAAAGCATGATATTCCTGAGCTGCTGTGCATCGTTCTGACACTCCTGTAATAGTAAATTATAGTGAGAGCTGTGTATTGGGTATAAATGAGCAAGAAATTTGTAAGTATACATCATTCATCATACGCCTGTTCACGTATGTCTGGAACAAGTTTGACTACATAGTGACTGGCAGGAGCTGCATCCAATGAAGACAGACAGACAGTGACAGACAGCACATGACAGTCTAAACAAACTAAACAGAGTGAAAGGGTACGATATTGAACCAAAAGAGGAAAATGGGTTCAGGATTGTTGATTTTGCATGCGGAACAGGGGTAGCATGTGTTTATTATGTAATTTCTTGGAAAGCTAGTAAGCATGTAACCCAGTTCACAATTCGATTTGATTTACAATATTTTTTATAAAAAAATTAAATTAAGAAAGTTTTATTACCAAAAAAAAAAAAGAAACATTTTCTTTTTAATTAAATATTCTTTCTGTTAAATAATAACAATATTAATATTAATAATAATAATAATACAATACTTCTGTTTCATTTTCTTAACCAACAAAAATCATTTACAAACACTTGTAAAAGTTGGAGTGAAATATCATAGCTTATTAACTAAAATATTCCTTTTATTAAAAGTGAAAAAAGTCAATAAATAGGTATTTTTTAAAAATATAAATAAACATTTATAAACATTTGTGAAGGTGCATAAAACACTGAAGTTGCTTCTCTTTTTTTGCTTTTGGTAATCAGCGAATCACACAAAAGCTCTTTCCCATTTTAGATCTGTTTGTGTGTGCGCGTGTTTTAACAGCATTCCAGCTGTTACTTCCGCCTACGGTGACGTCAGGTGCGTTCGCTCTGTTGTACGTTATTTCGCCCACTGCTGTCTAAACAACGCAATTACAGTAAGGAAAAACTAAATGATTACGCTAGTCAGATGAACATACTAAACATATTTTCATTAGCCCGTTGCTACAATTAAGTAAAACCAAGTGATACTTCTGTTCACTCATGGTGTGTAATTTTAACAGAACTGAGTCTATTTATCCTGTAAAAATGGTTTAGCCTGTGTGCCAGCCAATGCTAATAGGAGTTTCTGCTTAAACTTTTTGAAACTCGATTATACCAGACTAGGGTGGATGCTGAAAATGCCCATTTACCTGTTAACTGTTTGGTTGTAAAAAAAGAAAAGGTGTGTCTATAAGAAAGTTGATATTTTTGCTCCAAGGCACTAGAAAATGCAAATATTTGGGAAAATAGAAATTTGGAACCATGACAATGAACAACTCCTCACATCAGAAGGAACGGCATGGCAGTCAGAAAAATGTGTAATGAAACTTTGAAATGATACTGTCCTAGAAAGACTCAGCTCTGTGCCTGCCAGTGACTAAGTGTACTTACCTTGGCATTGGATTTCTTCTGGATGCCTTCATAGCTTGCTCCCTCCTCAGGCTGAGGAATCCTGGGTGCTTTGCCATCTGCAATAAGCTGCACTGCCTCCACCTGTGTAAATCATTCTGTTCAGTACAGTCTGTTCATACTGTCTATGTGACAATACTGTACGTCTAAGCACATAGTTGGACATTAAGTAAGAGAGATTTTGACTTACCATTGCTTTGATTCCCTCTGGGAAGAGGAAACGGTTGTACAGTGTGTCCACAGTGTCATTGGGTTCCACTGGACATTCCTTCTGCAGCAGGATGGGACCCGTATCCAAACCATCATCAGCCCAGAATATAGAGAAGCCTGCTTTTTTATCCCCCTCAATCAGAGTCCTGCACATACACATGTGGCTCCTTTATGTAAAACTACCGTATATGCATTCACAGTAAATCAACACATTAGCTCTCAACCTAGTGGGTGCAAATTAGGAAATGATCAAATTGGGAGAAAATATAGAATGTATGTGTACATGCAATTATAAACAAGTGCTTTACCCTTCATGTGCTTCCAGAAAGTTAATACCACACACATATGAGCAGATGTCCCGTACCAGTTGATGGCAGAAGCTCCTCTGTGTCTGGGCAGGAGTGATGGGTGGTAGATGATGGAGCCGTGTTTGGGATGGTCGATCACATTCATGGGGATGAACTGGGAGCAGAAGGGCATGACGTTGAGTTCGGCGCCCACAGCCTTGTAGGCATCCACCACCTCCGAGATTGGTTTCCCTTTCACACGCCAACGCGGGAACTTAAACACTGGTGTGCCGTCTTTTTCCGCTGCCACAGCTGATGGACAGGTTCAATAAACAGTATTAGGTCAGATAAGGACACACACTGTTGCTGTCTGATAACAGACGTGGAACAGTCGGGTAACCACCCTATAACTGGGCTTTACTGGTCATAAAGATTGTTTGATTGTAAGAGATGTAATAAACGTTTTTTAACATATGTAATTGGGAAATTAAAAAAAAGCATATTGTGAAGACGGACAATTTTACTCATTTTTATTAAGGGTAGTTAGTCACTACATCTTTGTAATCTGCCAAATAGAAAGCACAAGTCACACATGAAACTCAACAATAAACTCATTTCTGTATATCTAACATGTTAAAAAATGACAGGAAATTATTTTATTTTAAGTTGTTTTGGCTGAATGGACTGTAAAAATACTAACAATGCTATGTTAAGAAAAAATGCCTGCCAAAGTGTTTTAGTTCTCTTACACCATAGCGATTTTTTTTACTTAAGAATGACTTATTGTATTTTTTTTGTGGATGTTTATATATATATATATATATATATATATATATATATATGGAAACTCCTTTCATAAATGCTTAATTAACAACACCTTTATATTATGTGAGCTCCCTCTATACAAGTCTTTTCAAATTAGAAGTTTCTAAATTAGAGCAAGCACATTCATATCAACCTGTGAGTGTTATTCACCTTAAAGTATGTTATGTAGTATTTGCTATGAATTATTCGGTAATTATCATAAAAATTATTGTTAAAGATGTATAGTTCCAACAGTAAGCAATGTAAGTCTGGACCTTGCATTCACACAAATGTCACTGATAACATCATTTTAACAGACTTTTATTTTGACTTTTGCTCATATTAAAATGAAGTTCATACTTTTGCGTAAGCGCCCCCAAGCGCTGCACGGTATCTTATTACGTCATGAAAAATTGTTGTGTCAACACTTTCTGCATTTCACACATAACCAGAAAACTGCCAGGACCTTTGAAGGTGTCAAAATAGAGGATTTTTGATGTTTAAGATAAAAATGGTTTGGACATTTTTGTGTAAAACTAATCTTAAAGCATATTCTTCCGCAATTACCACAAATTATTCAGTAATTACCTTTAAAATAATAAGAAAAGTATATAGTTATCAGAGTGAGGAATGTAAGTCTGGACTTGCTTTTACATGTATAACAGTGAGTGTGTGTTTGTGTATTTTATTAGACTATTTTACTACTTTTTCTGCAAAGCAATGAGATCCTTACAGAGAGGGCCAGCTGGTTAAACACATCACTGACACCACCGACACCCAGCCCCCTTTTACACTCATTACACGCTCCCATATACACTCTCACATGCAGGCATGCACTCTTCTATACTCAACTGTGAGGAACAGTTTTCAGTTTAACCACACACAAGATTTATGCCACTAGTAGCTGTTACAATGGCGACAACTCTATTACATTCTACATCCTTTTCTGTACAATTTATTTTTCTGTGCCTCTGTCCTGCACTACTGGACTTAATTACCTTAAAATTACATTTTATACAGAACTAATCAATATGTACTTTTTAAAATAATCAACAAACTTTCCTGTGAACATGCTATAGTTTCTGTAAAGTTTAATTGAGCAATTGTTTTGGAAAAATGTTTTAGGTATTTTTGAAATACACTCATTGTCCACTTAATTAAGTACGTCTGCTCACTCGCAGATTCATGTAGTTATCTAATCAGACAATCACGTGGCAGAAGCACAACGCATAAAATCATGCAGATACATGTCAAGAGTTTCAGTTAATGCTCACATCTAATCAGAATGCGGAAAAGTGTGATCTCTGTGACTTTAATCGAGGCTGGTGTCAGATGGACTAGTTTATCTCCTGGGATTTTCACACACAACAGTCTCTAGAGTTTACTCAGAATGGTGTGAAAAACAAAATACATCCTGTGAGTAACAATTCTGTGAGTGGAAATGCCTTGTTGATGGGAGTGGTCAGGGGAACCTTGCAGGGTTGACCTGCAAGGAAGGATATAGTAACTCAAGAATCACTCTACAACCTTATTATTATTATTTATTTATTTATTTTATTTTACATTTATGTTCCCTTAATGCAGTGTTATTTAAACGTTGTTTCCCAAACTCCAATTATATACATTCCATACACAACTCTCTAACCTGATACTATAAACATTAAAAATATTTTTTTATTAAAAAAATTTAATCACTTCTGCTTTGACACTAATTGATGTACAGAACTGTCAAAAGTCTTGAGCCACCCTATTATTTTTTTTTTTTTTAGCACAAATTTGTTATAGATTTATTTGATTTGCATTATTGAGTCAGTACAAAAAACATTTTAGATTTCCAAGCATTACTTTTCCAGACAATAATTTGCATTTGAAAAACTTTGTATGTCAGTAAAGAAGCAACATATCACTTATCAGACTCATCTGATTGATTGATATCAGACTATCTCATTCGAAAAAAATGTAAGCTTAGTGTGGGTGGATTCAATGTTTTAGACATTCACACTCTACATTCTACTTTTAAAATGAAATGGAATAAAAAGGTATTTGACAAATCCAAATTCAATTTGTATTTTTTTTTTCAACATATGTATTTGAAGCCTTAGGAGAACATAATTTTTTATTAAGATGTAAATATAATAAAGAAAAGCTTCCTGTCAAACTCTCCAATATGCAAACCAGTATGCTGGTCTTTGGTTCTCTGTTTCTAAAGAAATGGATTGATAATGGAAATGGAATTTGCTATAGTCTTTGACTAATCTATAAGAAATATACATATCTAATTCAGATCCTTTTATGAATATAAAAACTAATGATAAATGTATACGCGATAATAGTCCAGAGAGAAACAATTAGTAAACCTGCTTCTGTATTTGTTTGGAATAATTTGTATACTGTATAACGGTTTGCTATAATAGCCTGTATGCCCCGCCCCCTCATGCTGTCACTCACCCAGTGGGTCTGCCTTGCCATCTTTATCCGGAACAGTGAACACGCCCACTACTTTGTGACCCTCCTTCCGGAGGCTGGTGTACACTTCCTGTCCAAACAAGCTCTGACCAATCAGCGCAAGTCTCAGCTTATTTTGGTAGCAAGCCTGCGTGGAGAAGATTACTTTTAGTGTAATGAAAAACTGCACAAAAAACTCCATTTTAAGAATTTTACGTCATATTAATTAACTTGACTAATGTGTAATAAAGCTGACTTTGTTTTGCTGCCTTTTCACCAACATGTGTGAATATTTTAAATAAAGTTCATACAAAATTGCACTATACAGTATATGGGTTCAATTGTTTTTTTTAGTGCACCTATATATGGAGCTGTTTGTGGCTGAAGTAAATTGTTTAATGGATGTCATTACATATCAGGAAACTGGAGGTATTTTTATCCTATCACGCCCAAGATAAGCGCCGTAAACTGAAAACAGACGTGTAACAGCTTGTAGATTCAGTCAGTGTTAATGTTGCAGTCGTTAAATGAAAAACATATATTTATAAATAACGCTTTTGCATGTCTTTAGTAATGCGATATGCACTGCCATTTCCCCAGCACTTGCTGATGCAATTCAATGCATGTATTTCTGCTGGGAAGTAACACACGCGCAGAGAGAGAGAGAGAGAGAGAGAGAGAGAGAGAGCAGTGTGATTCAGTATAGCAACGTGGCCACTGGGAACACTGTACAGCTCTACAGCAGGCACCAAGACAGCTAGAAGAAGCTTCTACAGCAATGAATTGTGCACTATGATATGCAGATAATGGTAATAAATCAGCTCGTGCACCTACTGTACTGCACCTCCTACAGCACGGTGTGCGACATAAAGCACTCCGAATCAGAGATTAAAATGACAGCACTATCATTTAATTATTCAGGGTTATCCAGGTTTGCACGATGTATCCGTTTTTTGTTACCCCTATTTTCTTTCACAGTCTCGCGACGAGCGTTCCCTACTGCAAATTTCCATTCATTGCTAATAGCAGCAACAAAGCCAGCAAGGTTAATAAACAGGCGCAAGCGTTACTCACGGAGGATGTGGAAAATTTCCTAACAATCGTGCTAACCGTCCACAGCATGACGATAATGCAAAGAAATGTGCAAAAAAAAAAATATTTTCACTACACTAGGGACGCACACCTGCTCACGAGGGTGTGTACGTGCGCGAGTAGGAGCTCAGACTCTACGCACGCACTTTATGTTAGACAGCTGCCGTGACGGCCCTGTACGTGCGCGTCATTGTTGTGCACGTGCGCGCCCCCGCTTATATACTGTCCCATCCGCCTAACTATGGACCAACAATGTGGACTCAAAAAAAACTTTTGTTATTTCTTTAAACTCCAAATGGCTCTCAATAAACTAATATTAATTTCACTTTAAATTCATAATCTATTAATCTCTCTGAGAATTTATATTCCATCTCAAATTATTTAGTCAAAACCCCATACTATTATTCTGAATCTTTGTGAATATATTCATAAATGTGTGTTTTCATACAAACTACTCTATGTATCTAATAGTAATATTGGCTAACAAAACATGCTACTACCCATTGTTTGATGCTGGAAGCATTTTCTGAAAGGCCAGTTACACTAACAAGAAGTGCTATCTATAGATTTATAGATTTCTTGATAAGGTCACTAGACAAAATAGGTAGGTAAGGTAAGATAAGGTAGGACGGAAACTGTCAGAAAAAAGATAACCATCATTTGACATTAGTCTGCAGCATGAACCTCATACATCAGGGTCAATAAAAATGTATTGGTCCAAAAATGTGGTGCATCATGATATAGTCTCAAACTAATAAAGAAACAAGACATAAAAGTGATGGCATGGTGGCACAGTAGCAGTGCTGCCTCACAGCTCTGGGTTCTGGGTTAGATCCTGAGCTTGGGTTTCTTTCTGTGCAGAGGTTTGCATATTCTTTATGTGTCATTCTTCAATTTCCTCCCACTGTCCAAAAACTCCACATGGATTGTGTGTATGTGTGTGAATGGTGCCCTGCAATGGACTGGCATCCCATCTGGGGTATATTTTCCTGTCTTGCGCCTAGTGTTCCCAGGATATTCTTTAGCAGATAATGGTATCTTCCCAATTTATTCATTATGCTAATAATAATATCACCATGCCCAAGGCTGTAGTCTGTGCTAGAGTTTCTGGTGGGGTGTGTTTTTCCAGTCTTTTTATCACAATATTGTATGTAATGGCTGAGTTGTTATTACTGCTGTTCTAACTACTGAAGCTATTCCTTCTTAATTGCTGCTTGATTACTGTGTAATATATAATGCTCTATAATTAAGTCATCTCTGAGAATTGGTTTATTCAATGCATTAATGCAGACATGTCTCATAGAGATTACTATAAATTCTTGGGAATATGTTTTGATGTTTACACACTGGATGTGATATGTAATTTGTATTCCAGATGCAAATTACACATTTTATTCTAGGGAATAAATGATCATTTCTGTAGATAAAACTTAGGGATTTGTTTGGAGGATGCTACATATAAACAGAGTTTATTTGTAGTTGTTGGTAGGGTGAACTCTTCTGTGTGATGTTTGTTTGGCTTTTTTTTTTTTAGAATCTTCAGTTTGAGTGCTTTGCAACAGATGTAAAGCTGTAACATCAAGTTTCCAAAAACTTCTGGCTGAGGACTTTGAGTTGTGGTTTCTTGGTACGATGACAATGTGTGTTTTGTAAAGAACAAAAATGAAGCTGGTGAGGGAATGACTGTTTACAGATGCTATAAGTGGTAACAGGAACTAACTTTTTTTTTTTTTTTCAGGCATTCCACAACGTTAAACCAAACTGTATATGGATAAAAAAAAAGTACTGTAATTCTTTAAGTAATAATAAAATGCAATGACTAGTAAATAACTATGATGTAAGAGCAATGCAACACTTTTGAGACATGCTGATATTTTAACTTATTTTATTATTATTTTTATTTTTACTTAGTAGTACACATCCTGTCATGTTTTAGCCCTCACATAAAATAACCTTGCCCCATAGTGAACATGTACACACGTGGACAAAATTGTTGGTACCCTTCAGTCAATGAAAGAAAAACTCACAATGGTCACAGAAATAA
>JAQQZR010000004.1:3964974-3975506 GCA_030068235.1 Notoglanidium macrostoma | reverse complement strand
CTAGTATGCAGGTTTTGTGACTAGGATAGCTAGCTAGTATGCAGATTTTGTGACTAGGATAGCTAGCTAGTATGCAGGTTTTGTGGCTAATAGTTTCCAAAGTTGTGGAAGTTATTTAGTGTATCACTAATATTTTATATGACATTTGTGCTAATTTGACCCAAATACAAATCTAGTGAACTATATAATGAGAATTTGCAGTCAGGATCATTTAAAAAGAGAATTAAAGAGGATCATTTAAAATGACATTTTTAGTTTAGGTTTACATGGAGCTGGGGTTCTCAAACTTTTGCACCCCTAAATATGTGCAATGCTAATTTTTTTTTTTTTTTTTTTTAAATATACTTTTAATTTCTGTACTTTTTACAGACCATATTAGGGCCACATTATTATTATATTATTATTATTATTATTATTATTATTATTATTATTATTATTATTATTATTATTGCAAATAACTATAAGAAATCAGTAATAAACATAATCAAGTTATATTTGTGCATATTGTGTGAGTTTGTGGCTTTCACCACTATAACAATGTAAAAATTGCTGACTGAGAGAATTTACATCACCAGTCACCAGTGACAAAAGTGAATTAAAGTGACAAGTTTATTAAAGCTTTTACTTCCTCACACTTGTTTTTACATGCTGTTTACTCATTCAGTGCATCAAGCGTTCACGTCACTCCTCTCATCTCAGTCAGCATTTTCACTGAACTCAGGGCAGATAGCAGTAACCAGCAGTTGACTGACTCCAGTGGCATCAGTTGTCCTCATGTTAACATTGTGCAACACTCAGAGCATAACTTAGCCTGTGAAATTAAGAAGTAACATTTGTTAGATTTAAAAGAGCTCCACCAAGCATAGTTGAATTCACTACGGTGAATGTTTTTGTGGAGTAACCATGTGTATGTTCGGTTTTGCTTAGAAATGTCCTCGCTCAGTAATGTGTTTGTTTTAACTGAGAACTTCACACACACACACACACACACACACACACACACACACACACACACACACACACACACACACACACACACACACAGAGGGCAGAGGTTCAGAGCACACACAGGGGCGAAACAGCCTCTCTGTGAGTTGGGTGCTCATGTCGGAAGTCGTTTCACAGACTCCCAGATGCCACATGTCAACAAGTTTAAGTTCTAATTGATTTAAGATTGGCTAATGGGGGAAGCTGATTAAAGGGTAATCTGGTGCAGTTCCTCCCCGTCTTTTTTCATTTCGATTTGTATTTATTTTCCCTGCCTGAAACTGCAGCTGGATTCAATGTGTTGATCATTTGGCTGTCTTAATGAATGTCTGTACTGCTGCTGTGGCTTATCTTTTTTATCTGGCTGTCTGTTTATCCTTAACCTCTTTTTTTCCATTTTTTCAACTCACTTGCTTAAGCAAAAAGAATGGATAACAAATGAGAGATCTGAGGTTTTTTGTTTTGTTTTAAAAAAGAGATATTACATAAAGGGTTTGTTTTACATTCAATAGCAGTAACTAGTATGGTGTCCTGGACTCCCATTCCTTACAAACAGTGCATTATGGGTATTCTGTACTTGATAAGGTATACAATTTATAAACTAAACTATTTTAGTTCATTGTAGGATTTCTTGAGCTCACTGAATAATCTTTTTCACATAATAGTGAACTATATAGTGGATCGGATATATTTTTTTAAGGCTCAACTTGTTGCTGAGGTTTCTCAGATTATTTAGTAGACAGTTTGTTGTTACTATATTTCCTTCATTGTATTACAAATACTATATAGAGTATTAGTAATTCATTATTACAATATAACTTCTTATCACGTGTTCTCTTTTGACATAGATGACAGCATTATATAAAAGTCAGGTAAAGGGCTTCTGAGTGGCGCAACAGAAAAGCAGTTATGTTCTGGTCCAGAGATTACGATAATGCCACAGCCATCCAAAATTGTCCATGCTATCTGGGTGGGAGGGATGGCGCACTCTTATTCCCCTGTCAATCACAATGATACTAGACAATCGTGGCTATCTGTGGATTCATGTATGACTAAGAGCGCACATAGCGCTTTCCACCATGTGCATTATGCTGCCTTGCGATGCTGATTGAAAAGATTGATACAGTGAGCTGGCTCAGAGGAAGTAAGTGTCAGCCTTCAACCTCCTTGGTTGGTAGCTATTATCTCGCAGGCGAATAGGGAGAAAATTACAATTACCATGGACAAATCCCATAAAGTCTTTTAAGATAAATAAGACATAAATATAAGGATTCTGTAAAGCATAGGATATGGGTTTTAATATAGCTTTTGGTAGACAATGTGAGAACATGATCTAGAATCAAAGTCAGTAGTCAGGCAAAGGTCATTAAATATCGATAGACAAGGTCAAAGGGAATCCAAAGACTAATCCAAAACCAGAGCAAAGGTCTAAAATACAATGAGGTAGTCAGCAATAACAAAAGGCTATTCCACACATACTAGGAATGGTAAGACTTTACAATGAGGTAACAAACATAAGCTGTTTAAACACTCTAAAACCTAGAAGTAACCAGGAAGTGATACCGGGGTGAGGAAATGTCCTGAGCACTCATTACAGTCTCACAGGTACAGAACCATAAATTTATGGTCTGGGGTTTGGTTGGGGAGGGGGGTGTTGGAAACTTTTCTGTTTATCATATTAGGTGTTTGAGGGCAACGTGGCAATTATATTAAAAAATTAAAATTTTTAATTAAAATCACAAATTCAGCTGCTTATCTGTCATGAAGTCTGTTTGTGTAATACTAACACTACATCATTTAAATTATGCCAGTGATGAGATCTTATCAATATAAGGTACTGCTCAAGCCAAATATCATTGTTGAACTATTGAATAAATTTTAGATCTTTGGATTTTGTCCTCTCATCTAATATCATGTAGACTGTGTGTGACTGTCAGCTACAGCTGCAGCCTGTTCACTATATTGTTCACAATCAATAGGTTATCATCCAAATTAAGGTACAGAATACCAATAATTCACTCTGTTCTTTTTAGAGAATAGGAAGGGCACAATTTCAGACATCAGTCTTTTTATATTTCTTTCATTTCTTGGCTATTTGTTCTGTCAGCTTCGTTTGCATTCTTTCTGTCTCCCCTTGTTATGTCATGTCGTCCCCAATGTCTTTTCCAAATTAAAGTTTACACAAGTGCAATCAAACAAAACAAAATCAGTCTAGTTTAAACTTGCTGTCTCAGATACCAGATGTTTCAATTTTTGGCAGAATGAGCCTTAATTGAAAGATGACAGCTGACTTGTTGCTTTTTTTTTTGAGAACGAGGGAAATTGCTGTCTGTCACGTTAACTATGCGTTTTCCTTCACGCATTAGACACATGACAGTGAGAGCTGCATGAGCCGTGGCCAGACAGTGCAGTTCTGCACCACCCAGATGTATGGAAATGCTTTTTATACTCATTTAGGTTTGTGTCCATTTAGGAAATGCCAATTTATATTTCCCTGGATTGATGCTATATGATATGCAGTGGCACCATGTTTTGAATGAGATCTTATTTCAAGTACAAGACATGATATGTGCTTGGCTGTGAGAGAGACAGGGATACCTCTGGGGAAAGCAGCATAAAGATAGGCCTTCTCTCCTTTTTCCAATTCCATTCCACCACTTGCTTGGACAGTAAAGGCCTTGCTGTCTTGGCTGCGTTAACGAGCCACCCTACTGAGCCTAAAATAAGAGTCATGTCTCCAGGTAAAAACCAAGGGCCACATAATAAACCCCTGTGACTAAATTAGGATTCTGTGTGTGTGTGTGTGTGTGTGTGTGTGTGTGTGTGTGTGTGTGTGTGTGTGTGAAATGGTGTTTGCATATTACTCTTTTTATGAGCGTTTGTGTATTTGGGTTTGAGAGAATGCCAGAGAGATGGATGATACTGTGAGAAATACTAATGGAGCTCACCCTGTCTGCTGCTGTGTGATGACACACGGGAATCTGATGTTTTGTCCATAATCTGTGCTCAGAACAAATCTTTAGAACTGTAATTCCAGCTGTAGCTCCAATTGGACAGTGAGTCTAGCTCTAACGTCGTTCTGTTAGCCTGCAGTTGCCGATATGCTGCTGAACCAGAGGTGCTAACAGCCATAAAGTACTTTACACACACAAATAAAAAACAGCTCCAACACTAGAGAGCTCATAAAACTTATTGCCTTTCAGTGCACTCTAAACAGAAAGGGGCTCACAGCGTACTTACTTAAGGAGACACAGATTCACTTGCATACAAACACCCACACACATATAGTTGAGTGCAAAAGTTTGTCTACTTTTGCATAGGATAAAAGAGAACTTTTGTGTTAACAGTTAAGTATTAAGTCTATTACAAGTGAATAATGATAGTAATGATAAGACAGTTTTTAAAATATTATTAAGCATTTCAAGTATTCACCTGGCATGCTGGTATAGGAAAATCATCAACAACAGAGTGACGGATGTGGCTTGAAACTAGTTGGAGTTAATGTTTCCAGCTCAAAGTTCATTGCTTTCCTGTAACAGTATGCCCTGAAGTGTTATATCATTGAAACAAATCACTGATGTTATGACAGCTATAAACAGTCAATCTATTTTTTTCTATTGTTTCTTTCATGAAGGTTATAAGACAAAAAAAACACTTTCCAGTGATGGAACTTACTGAATTTTACAAACTGCTGGCACTGGAGACTCCTTTTAATCAATTTATTATTAGTGTAGGTTGTTACTATAAAATAATAACGTATTAGAATGAGGGCATTAATATAAACCTGTGATTTGTCCTGCAAACAGTGGTACTCCCAGAGCTGCTCTTATAGAAAATGTATCAAAAGCTTCTCTCCAGTCAGAACCAAAAATGCAAAAACGCTGTGGTATAAAATAAAATTGATCTGTGAGTCAAACTAATCATCTCCTCATCAACACTCTTACTAATAATCGCTCATCCTCAGAACTTATCTACACTCATGAAATCTATCACAGAGAGTACACATCTAAGGAGCTGTAGACTAAACAGTGCAGGCAAAGTGTCTCGGCAACAAGTTGGAATATACACTTAGTCATTGTCTGTCACTGGCCACTCACTGCTAATGGCAGTAGATTAGGATGTTATAGTTATCCAGGAAGCTGATCAGAATCAAGAAAATAGTGTTTGGTCTTTAATATAGTTTTTCTTCACCCGGGATCTTGCACTGTAGTAAATCAGATGGCACTGTACACCTTTTATGTTTTATAGCCAAAAAGATAAATTTCACAAACAATCGATTGATTGGCGACCTGCTCAGGGTGTACCCCGCCTCTCACCTGAAGTCAGCTGGGATTGGCTCCAGCTTTCCTGAAACCCTGATGGATAAGTGATATAGATAATGGATGACTTGGACTTTATTGCACTTAATGAATTTTGCGCGCTCTGACATCTGCAAATGCACAAGGGGTGGTCAGATTTTCTGGGCAAACACCGCCCTCTGTTTGTTTAGTTTGACCTTGTGCCAAATAGTAAAGTAACATTATAGATGTTCATACATACAGTACAGATAAATTTTAACATTTAAATGAAATAAAATTGGCATTAATGAAATTTATACCACAGCTCTGCTGAAATTCAGTTTGGTTATAAGGTGTAGATTAAATTTGAATAAAACATTTTCGTTGCGATGTTTCACGAAAATAATTTTAGGGGTGTGATGTTACAGGAAAATAATCAACATTATCACCCTGAAGTAAATTATTTTCCAATGACATGTTTTGTTGGTATTATACCAGAGCAATTCGCCAACAATTACACTTTTATATTTATTTATTAAGGACTTTTATCCATTTAAAGTTTCATTAGATGTTGTGGAACATCCATGAGTTCGTGTTTTTACTTGTGTTATAGCAGCTATAAACAGTTGTTCCCTCTCCAGCCTCTTTTATTTCTTCTCTCTTAAAGGTAATAAGATAAAAATGCAGCTCATTATGTAACTGAGTAACCTCAGTCCTCCAAAGTGAAAACTTTCCTGTGTCAGAAAACATGCTTCTGACATTCTTTCCATAAATGTTAAATTAACATTTTAACATCATAATGAATATACAATTGAAAATTGTCAGATTTGAAAAATCAATAGCACTGCAGTATAATATTTTTATAGCAGCAGCTCTGACAGCTCCATTCATTCTAATAGGTTGTGGTTTCTATAGTAACAGCTCATTCACAGGGATTTGTATAACAAATGCTCCACATAAACTAATCAAAATTATAAATATTAATGAAAAACTATGTATAACCACTTATATGGTGAGGTTTTGGTGAAGAGATTTTATTTAACATTTATGGAAGAAGTTTCTCGGTTCAGTGCATTGTAACGGTCAGGATGTAAAACTATAACTTTATGTTTTCTGACACAGACAAGTCTAAAGATGATGGACATTGCACTTTGCCAATCTGTAGTCACAGAAGTGGTCAGAATAAGTTCAGACCTGAGTCTCTACTACAGCAGGTTGTTGCATCATTACTAAATAAAACTCCATGTAAAAATATTGCCTGTACAATATGAGCACACCTACATGACGTCAACATTAACTAGCATGACCTATTAATATTACAAACACATAGCTTGAGACATTCTTCAAAGGCTGAATTCCACTGAAGTGGACATTTTAAATCATAGATCTCCATAGGTTCTGTGAGGACTCGAGGCTTGTCTGCTCTCTAAGTGACCCATCTGTCTACCTCTCTGTTTGTGCCTCTGACTGTTTACCTGTGTGTGTCCTGGCCACTGCGTTTATTTATTTGGGTGTCGGGAGGATGCTTGTATGGGTACCGGAACATTCCTGTTCTGCGTCTAACCGGCTGTGTTTCCCAAATCATGAGGAGGAAAAAGAGGGGGACCAAAAATAAACAAATGCATTCACTTTCACAAATACCTGTGTGGGCTTTTGATTACAGGGTAAAAAAAACGGTGGCTCTGTATGTTTGTGTTTGTGTGTGTGTGTGGGCACATGTTAATAACTGTTTGTCTTTCTGTCTGGTGTGGTAGACGTGGATGAGTGTCAGGACAACAACGGCGGATGCCAGCAGATCTGCGTGAACACTATGGGCAGCTACGAGTGCCAGTGCAAAGAGGGCTTCTTCCTGAGCGACAACCAACACACCTGCATCCACCGCTCTGAAGGTGTGCCTAAAATTCTGTGTGTATATTTATGTGTCCAGGTGTGTGGCTTTGATCCTACTTTTTCATCTCTGTGTATTAATTTTGGATTTAACAAAACTGACATTGACATTTCTTGATATGTAAAAGATAAAACATTATTTAAGAAGGAGAGCTTGTAATATTTAATATATATATAATATATATAGTAGTGTTGCCAAGTCGGTGGCTTTTCCACAGAATCAGCTGCTTTTGAACTCCAGCTGGGTGGCAGTTGAGTGTTTTACATACATTAGGTTAATTATCCTTGTATATTGAAACTTATTCACATTTAAATAAAATTATTTACTTATACCCAAATGAATAGAAACTGAACCCAAAATGGTCACAAAACACATTGGCAAGGACACATTGCACACCACACCACTAAACTTCCCAGCATGCACTAGAGACCATAAACGTTTGTTTCACTCTTGGTCCTATTCTCAAGATTATATTTTCAAAGCTTTAGCTTTGTACTTTACTGCAAGGGTTCTTAAACAATCTCCAGTCAGGAACCTCTTTAGCAATCATAAAAAAAAAAAAAAATCATCAGATCACCTCTGCACAGATTTATTTTACAAACCAGTCAGATAGTAGATTTTTTTATGCAAATGATTCATTCTTCATTATTAATCTCATTATTCAAATGTGTACAATAGTATTCTGCCTATTTTTTTGGAGACTTGGAGCTTTTTATTCCTGAAATTTCCACCAACAGTGGGCCAAACTGACATTGTTTATTGGCTACGTGTATTTGAGTAATTACAGATTGGCATAAACACACTGAATTCAAGTGTCCAGTCTAACAATCTGAACTCAACAGAAAAGCATTCGCCCTATCATCTGGACACCACTAGTTCGAATCCTGATGATGTTAATTGTGGCTTGGAGCTCGAAAGAGAGAGAGAGGTACTCTTTATGGTTAGTGACAAGCCAAGTCATGCATACAGAAGAGGGTGGATAGGATTCTTCTGATGTTGCCCTGATGTTGCATGAGCAGGATGTGGTGTAGTGAGTTTGCACGTTGATAGCCTTCACCCTCCCTGGTTGGTAGCTGTCATGTGATGGAGAGACCTGTTTGGTGGGTGGGCCATGAGAAAATTGGGGAAAAAAAGAAGACAAACAAACTGAATTCAATACTAATTGGTGGATTGTAATTTTCATAACTATAACAAAAAATCATGCATGCCCAGATTATTGCTTATGGACCCCTGGTGGTCCTTAGACCACACTTTCATAATTGATGTACTCAATGAATGTACCTTATCACTTTGTATATTGGTGATTTGGTTTACTCATTCTCATAACTATCTTTTATTTGCAACCCTGATTCCAAAAAAGTTGGAACGCTGTGTAAAACGTAAATAAAAACAGAATGCAATGATTTGCAAATACTTTTTGACCTATATTCAATTTAGTACATTACAATAAGATAAGATATTTACTGTTCAAACTGGTAAATTGTATTGATTTTGTAAATATACATTCATTCTGATTTGATGCCTGCAACACATTCCAAAAAAGGTGAAACAGGGGTATGTTCACCATTGTGTTACATCATTTTTCTTTAAGCAACACTTAGTAAGCATTTGGAAACTAAGGACACATTGTTGAAGTTTTGAAAGTAAAATTAATTCCCATTCTTGCTTGATATATGAATTCAGTACTCAACAGTCCGTGGTCTCCGTTGTCGTATTTTGTGCTTCATAATGCAGGGCTGGACTGCAGGCAGACCGGTCTAGTACCTACACTTGAATACTACAAAGCCTAGCTGTTATAACAGGTGCAAAATGTGGCATTGTCTTGCTAGAATAAGGGACATCCCTGAAAAAGACATCATCTGGATGATAGAATATGTTGCTCCAAAACCTGCATGTACTTTGCAGTATTAATTGTGACTTCACAGATGTGAAAGTTACCCATGCCATGTGCACTAACACTCCCCCATACCATCACAGATGCTGGCTTTTGAATTTGTATTGGTAACAATCGGCATGGTCCTTTTCCTCTTAGCCCATAGGACATAATGTCCACAATTTCAAAAAACAATTTGAAATGTGGACTTGTCAGACCACAGCACACTTTTCCACTTTGCTTCAGTCCATCTCAGATAACCTCAGACCCAGAGATGTCAGCGGCATTTGTAAAAACCAATTTTGCACTTGTAGCTGCAGCGACAATGGTTTAACAACAATGGTTTTCCAAAGTGTTTCCAAGCCCATACAATCATGTCAGTTTTTATTGCAGTGCCGCCTGAGGGCTTGAAGGTAACGGGGATTCAGCGCTGCTTTTCGACCTTGACCCTTACGTGCAAAGACTTCTCTGGATTTTCTGGATGATATTATAGTTTGTAGATGGTGACAACCCTACATTTCTTGCAATTGTATGTTGAGAAACTGAAATGTTTCTCAATTGAAATTGTGTTGATGAAGTACACCCATCCTTGTCGTGAAGGAGAATTTCCATTTACCTATTAACCTGTTTATCTGTGGAAAGTTCCAAATAGTTGTTTTTTGAGCATTTGAGAAACATTCCCAGTCTTTTTTTGCCCCTGTTCCAACCTTTTTGGAACATGTTACAGGCATCAAATTCAGAATGAGTGTATATTTACAAAAAGCAAGAAAGTTCATCAGTTTGAACAGTAAATATCTTGTATTTGTATTGTATTCAGTTGAATATAGGTTGAAAAGGACTTGCAAATTGTATTTTGTTTTTATTTGTTTTACACAACATCCTAAGTTTTTTTTGGAATCGGGGTGTAAACAAAATACTAGTGTAAGAAGACATTCAAGTTGTAAAACTGGACATTTTCTAATCCATATAAATTTTCCGCATGACCTGAATGAGACATTAGTGGCATTTTACTTGCATCTATAGTCAATCAGGACTTCTGTTCTTCTTTTGTCATGGCATCTCAGAAGAAGCAGGAATATGAGAAAATGAAAGAAATTTGAAAATGCGAAAATGTCTGAATATGCCTCAGCTCAGTGTAGTAGTGAAGGTCGTGACTCAGGTCATTGTCAAAGGGTTTAATCTGCTGAAATACATTTCTTGTCTTGGGTTTGGAGGTCACATGCCTGGGCAGTGTTCGAGTGAGTTTGTATGCAGTGGGTGAAGGCTGGTCATAGCACATGGTTTGTGACCTGTTTGTGTGTGTGTGAGTGTGTGTGTGTGAGTGTGTGTGTGTGAGGGTTGAGCGGCATGTTCGGTCTTTTACTGCCAGTCTGAAATGACAAATGAGACACATCTACAGTCAGACAGTCACATTCCAGACAGCTTGAGTGAATCAATCACACACACACACACACACACACACACACACACACACACACACACACACACACACACACACACACACACA
>JAQQZR010000004.1:3943048-3955491 GCA_030068235.1 Notoglanidium macrostoma | reverse complement strand
TCCCACAGTCCAAAGACATGCAGATTAGGTCAACTGGCTACTCTAAATTGCCCATAGGTGTGAATGTGAGCGTGTGGACTGGCAACCTGCCCAGGGTGTACCCCGCCTCTGGATTTGGCTCCAGCTTCCCTGCGACCCAGATGGATAAAGTGGTATAGATAATGGATGGGTGGATGATTACACTAACAATCTGTGGCACATATGTTGTGTTAATGTGATGTTGCAGTCTGGCTAACGTTAGCTTGGTTCCAAGGCTAAGGCTACTGGTGAGTGTTGTTTTATTTGCAAATTGCTGAAAATATCTTTGTGAAGTGCTCAGGCAGACATATCAGTTTGATGTTTGTTCTGATATTTATGTGTGCCTGTGGTTTCACAGCTTAATGTTCTCAAAAGTGGTTTCCTGCTTATTTAACATTATTCATGATAGTTCTGTTATAAAAACAAACATCAAAGCACTTAAGTATATGCTAGTTCTTTTGCTGAACAGATATTGCTGTAGATTACTTTTCAAGTCAAAAATATTTATTTATGTTTGTTAGCTGGCCAGCAGTGTTGATATTTCACAACACTAATGTGTAGCCTCAGCAGCTGTATGCCACTTTCTTAATGTGAAATGGCAAAAGAATCCAGTGAAAAATCACTGTGGCTTTTTTTTTACTTTTTGGAAGATGCTGCATGCAGTTTCAGCAAAATTGAATTTAAACAGCAGGCTTACAGACTGCATTGGAAGTTCAAATGCAGTCTGTACGCCTGCTATTTGTGTGTGTGCTCCATACTATTTGCCCTGGTTGCTAGCCTGCGCAAGCCCGAGCAGCCTCCTCAGTGGGGAAAGACTTTGGAGGCAGAGCTGAAGCACAGTGGAGAAGTAGAGGGAGGGGGCGGGACCTTGTACTCATTCAAATTTTCAAGTGAAGTCCACTCTCTTCTGAATCCTACTGACTGCAGCTTTAAAGTGAGACAATTGCCAAAAAACTCAGCTAGCTGTCATGTCTACACCTGCTACAACAAACTCAGATTCCCATGAGCACTCATGACTTGACAACATGGCCACACCCACTGACTCTGACATGGACTCCATTACCCATGATCATTCTCTCCCTGACAACAGGGCCAACACACTTCCGCTCTCTGAATCTTCGGACTTGTAATTGGATGCACATGCACCCAATTAACAATCACACCCAGGACTCTGTTTACATACACACTCATTCACAGTTTTAGGTTGCAAAGCTGTAGTTTAGCAACCTGCGTGTCTGCTACTGCCAATCTGTTTACCCTGTCCATGTATGTTTTCTGTTTTTTTTACTTTGCTTATGGTATTCTGGACTGTGGCTTTTTTGCACTTTGTCTACCCTATCCTTTTTGCACATCAATCAAATGTTGCTTGTTTGTGGATTACCGATTTATGCCTGACGATTCTGTACTTCTGCCTGAGTGTTTTTATTAAAAGAACTGAACCGCACTTGCATTCTGTCTGAGTTTACCTGCTCATGACCGATTGCTTCACCGAACAAGTGGATTCAGAGAGTCTCCGAGGCTCACTTGTGGCCCAGGGACATCACCTCGGAAACCAGAAGAGATGCCTGAGAGCAATGGCCACTCAGATTCAGCAACTCTCAGCAGGATTCTCCCAAGTCATTGAACAGCTTTCCGCACCATCCAATCTATGCTCCATGTACACCCCTCTCGTTGCAAAACCCGATAAATTTGATGGCGACCCATCACAATGCTGTGACTTCCTACTATGTTGTCTCTACTTTGCTACACAAGGTAGATTATCTTATCACAGCAAACTAATGCTTCTGTTCAGCCTAAAACTGATGAGGTGCTTATCTGGACTACAGCTGTGTGAGAGCAAGGCAGAGAACCAGTTTCTTCCTGCACATTTTTTTTATCACTTTGTTTTGTCAAGTCTTTGAGCATGCTCTTGAAGGCAAGGAGGTCAGGGAACATCTCTTGACAGATAAACAAGGCCACAGATGGGTGGTTGAATACACCCTTGAGTTTCGCACCCTTGCAGCAGAGAGTGGATGGAACAAATCTGCATTGAAAGCAGCAACACTGATGTCATCACTGAACTGGCCAACTGGAACAATGAGGCTTCTCTGGACACTCTTATTGATCTTGCTATCCATCCAGACAACCTGCTGCTCAATTGCCAGCCAAGAAGGTTACCATCTAAACTCCCATCCCCTGCAAGCAAGCCATCTGAACCCACGCAGCTAGGCAACACACGATTGACTCCAGCTGAACATGAAAGGAGGAGGAGGGAAGGATTTTTGTCTAGTGTGGGCACTCTGATCATGTCTCCATGCATTGTCCATCTACCAAGCCCCTTTTGTGAGTATGAATTCATTGTCTCCATTACTCCACTTATTCTTCGAGCCAAGATCATACACTCATACAGGGTGTCCCTGACAGGCCCTTCTTCATGAAAGTGGATGCATCAGAGAAGGGAATAGGAGCTGTGTTGTCACAGCCTAAGTGAAACTATAACACTGGCAAATGAGAAATACTAGTAGTCAAGCTGGTCCTAGAAGAATGGAGACACTGGTTAGAAGGGGTAGCTCATCCGTTCATGATATTGACTGATCATAAGAACCTCAAAAACCTGCACACAGCCAAATGCCTTAGCCCCTGCCAAGTATGCTGGGCTCTATTCAATTTCTCCCTCTCTTACCATCCAGGTTGAAAGAATACCAAGGCTGACTCTCTGTCCCATATGCATCCAAAA
The DNA here is from genome assembly GCA_030068235.1 of Notoglanidium macrostoma. Lineage (NCBI taxonomy): Eukaryota > Metazoa > Chordata > Actinopteri > Siluriformes > Auchenoglanididae > Notoglanidium > Notoglanidium macrostoma. Next base: position 3,952,757 of record JAQQZR010000004.1, on the reverse strand, counting down.
CCTGCCTTAACATCAAAATCCATTCTACCTTCCTCATGCTTTGCTAGTGCCATCACATTAGACTTCGACAGGGAGTTGGAGAACACACTCCCCTAGCACATTCCAATGTGATGTCCCCCTTGCTGCACATTCATTCCCTCATATCTCAGAGGAAGGTTAATCAGCTGGGCTCACCCCTCCAGCCATTGATCATCCAGGCACACGCCTCACATTGCACTAGACTTTGTCACTGACCTGCCTGACTCATCTGGGAACACCATGATCCATGACTGCTTTTCCCGCTTTCTAAGGCTCATCCCTTTGCCTGCACTCCTAACAGCATTTGAGGTAGCAGAACTTATGTTCAATCATGTATTTATGTATTTTAGGATTCTGGAAAACGTTGTTGGTGATCGTGGCCTACAGTTTACCTGATGAGTATGGACAAGTTTTAGGAGAATTTGGGGGTCACAGTCAGTCTTATGTCAGGTTATCATCCCCAGTCAAATTTTCAAGAAGAGTCTGTGAACCAAGAAGTGTAATGATTCTTAAGAACCTCCTGCTCTGAAAACAAAGGGGACTTATCACAATTCCTTCCCTGGGCAGAGTATGCCCAGACTGCCTCAGACACTCAGCTACACAATTCAGTGTGTCCTGGGTTACCAGCTGCCTTTGTTCCCTTGGAACACTAACCCGAAAGAATCACCTGCAATGGATGACTGGTTTCAAAGGAGTGAACAGGTTAGGGAGTGCACACACCAACGACACCAAATCACCTTCAGTCACTCGTCCTGAACCCCTCAACATGGATGGCCAACCAACTTGCACTGTTCAAGATATCTTGCGCTCTTGCCAGTGAAGGGACTGCTGGTGTACCTGGTAGACAGGGGAAGGGGGGTTCTGTTACGTCTGCACCCGTGACAACAAACTCGGTTTCCTACGAGCACTTGTGGCCTGACAACATGGCTGAACCCACTGATTCTGACATGGACTCCATTACCCATGATCACCCACTCACTGGCAGGTGCTTTTGGACCAAACCGTTCTATGGATTTACTCGGGGGACCTACACCCTGGGGAGCTGCCCCGAGAACTATGCACCTTTTAAGGGCCTTTTTTCTGTTTGCATTTGCAGTGCCAGTGGGAACACTGAAGTGATGTAAACCACATCCAAATCCATCTCATATAGGCTCAATAAAGAATGAACTTAACTGTCGGTTCCATTTATCTGTGTTTTTTTCCATTTTAACGCTAAGAGCCATTGTTTATACAGCTACTGTTTCACATAGGTTTATGGCTGTACCCGACTGGATTTGGCTGTTCAATACGATGATGAAAAGATTTTTGTATAGACTATTTGGCAATTAGAAAATCCACTAGTAGTGATTTTTTTTTCAGTGATTTCGACAACATGCCACATATTCCTCCTCATGCCATCATTCAGAGGAAGTGCAAGCACTGCGAGTTGCACTTTGTTGTTTATTTGGCTGTCCAATATGAAAACAAATATTTTTGATATAGATAATTTGGGAATTAGAAAATCCATTGGTGATTTTTTTTTTTTTATTTTATTTTTTATTTTTTTCAGTGATTTAGTGGTTTCGACCATGTATTCCCTCCTTGTGCTGCGTTCTCCTTCTTTGTTTGTTTCCACCATATGGACTTGTCAAAAATAATGAGAGCGGTAGTACACGCATGTATTTCTGTTTAAATCATTAAATTATAGTCTATTTTTTTGTTTGAGTTAGTTTACCAGCCATTCAACCTTAGGTTTCAGCTTCTCTTATCTGTTAACCAGTGCATGTGGTCATGTTGTTTTTTAGCAAGTGCATTTGTTCGTTTCTGTCTGTTTTATCCAGTTATTGTAATGTACTTTGACTAATAAAAAGAAACAACGACTATACGAAAATAAAGAATTTCACTACACTTATGTCTGGACCATTCACTGAACACGTACAGCTCTTATTATTCCTATTGTTCTGGGAGAGTACTAATATGAAGTAGGAGCTAAAAAAGTTCCTAAAACAGCATTCTAAGAACTATAATCATTCGCAGTTCCTGTGGTGCGAACACACAAAAAACGAGGTACTTCTGCCAACAGTTCTAAGAACTATGAAAAATTCCTCCATTCTGAAAGTGCCTAACATGGTAGACACATGAATCTCTGGACTTCTAATTGACTGCACCTGCATCTAATTAACCACCACACCTCTTCCCCTTGCCAAGCTGATTATGCCTTTTTGTTTTCAGTTTTTTTTTTTTACTTTGCATACGGTTTTCTCGATTGTGGTTTTTTACCTTGTCTACCCAAGCCTGTTTGCTCATCAATCGAACTTTGAATTTGTGGATTACTGTTTTATGCCTGTTGATTCTGTATTTGTGTGTTTTTATTAAAAGAACTGAACCCACTTTCATTCTGTACAAGTGCACATGACACCAGCTGGCTAGTCCAAATGTCAAACGTCTTTTTTCTTGTTTTATGAGGCAATATCGCAATTGACTTACAAAATTACATTTTTTTTTTTAAAGAAATTTTGTAAGCTGTTTCTCAACTGTGCTTCAGGTAAAATCCATCATTTTCAAGCTATTCACTATATACGCTGACTACATAGGGTTTACCAGAATGCTGTTATACACTACAGGTATTACATGCATGATGGGAACACCATTTTGAAGTCAGCAACAGAAAAGGAACACCTTGTTGTATTTTAATGTTGTCTGCAAAACTTTGCACTGACAGCCCGGTCTGCTTTTGCAAACATTTAAGTATTGGCACCTTTGCTTTTCGGTTTCAGCGGCACACCACTGTTACAACGAACTTGCTGTACATTTTGCTCAATAGGAATCTCAAAAGGGAGCTAAGCCAGGAACAGCATCACATGCACTTTTATATAAAATGTGCTATATGCCTGAATTTTTATTTAGTGTCAAAGAAAATTAAACAAATTAAGAGAATGGGTACTATGTGGTTTATAAGTAGCCGATTGCTAGTCTCCACCCCACAACCTCCTGAGAACACATTCAATTTGTACAGGGATTTTAATGTTATGAGAAGTGGAGTGTGGTACTTAGTTGGGTATGGATTGGGTGTAATGGATAGTGGAGTAGTAACTGTACCATGCCTCTATGTTTTGCACTCTGGTGGAAGAGTGTGTATAAATAGAGACGTTTGTGTTTGTGTGTGTGTGTCTTTACTGGAGTTGAGGCAGCTGGTTTGTGTCTTAAACCCTGCATGATGCAGAGTATGTGTATCTGAGTGTGTGTGAGAGAGACAAAATGTCTTCTAAAGTCACATTGTCTCTGAAAACATCCAAACCTCTATCATCACACACCTTCATTTATCCACTTATGTTGACATCACAAGGGTTCCGGACTCTAGTTGTGGAAAGTGCAGAGGAAGTCCATATGAATGTCCAGTTTGTGGTTTGTGTGTGTATTTGCGTATGTGTGTGAGAGCTTAATATAGCCAAAGAGAGAGAGAGAGAGAGAAAGAGAGAGAGAGACAGAGAGAGAGTTTGTGTTTAAAGAAGGGCTTGGGGAGGGTTATTGGAAAGGACGTTTCTCAGCTGAAGGACATCAATGGTGGCTGGTGAAAACAGAGTCTCATTGAAATGCATGGCTTAGTACCTATAGCATTGTGTGTGGAGAGAGAGTCTGACAGATTTCAATTAAATTGGCATTTACAAAAGGATGGATGGGAAAAGGGGGCTCTTTTGTGTCTGGGTGTGTGTGTGTGTGTGTGTGTGATACACTCAAGCAGCATGTTCATAAAGACAGAGCAGTTTGAAGCCCCCCCCACAAATGGGATATATTACAATAGAGGCACTATAACATATGGCACATGCCTCATCAGAAATCATTCCTGTCTATACCAAAAAGATCATGCCACAATACCATCATTTCAATATCAGTACCAATAATAACATTTCACATCTCTCAATCCAAACTTCTAGCATACTGTAGGGAGTCTGGTATGTTTAATCAATAAATGTGGTTAAGATCCGTCTACTTTCACAGAAAAAGGTGACAGACATAGCAGTTGACAGACAAAGCAAAGGACCAATCATAACTTATCAGCTAACACACCAGATTAACTATTTAATAACTAAACAAAACTCTTTATGAACTTTTAAAAAATGGGTTTCCATTAAATTTTGGCAATGCAGTTTCAGTGTCAGCCAACCAGATTCTTCAACTGGCAGGATTCAGAAGTGTGTAGCCAGAAAAGTACAAACAAACCCAACAAAACAAACAAATAAAAGCACATCTGTCATCTTTGTACCTTTTTGTATTTCTGGTTTTGGATGTAGTTTTGTGTGAGCATGAGCTACAGAATAAACTCTTCATCTGTGTGTTTTAGATCTCCTGAAAATAAAATTTTTTGCCATTTTTTCCCCTCAATGGATTGGCATTAATTAATTATGTACTTGTAATTATGTAAGGGCTACCTACATGAATAAGACAATGTCAATATTGCATTGGCTGTTTATATATAGACTTGAAGTATTCAAAGTTAAAGAATCGTTTGCCACGTTGTAGTGTTGCGGCAATACATTTTCTGTTTTTCTGTTTTTTTTTTTTAAACTTAATTAGATCTCCTTTGATGCCACACTTATTTAATTCATCCGTTTAATCCTTTAAACTTGCCATGCTGAACACACCAATGGTGCGAACCTCTTTGATGAGTACACGGTTAAAGCTGATGTGAGTGTGGCTGTGACAGTTGTATAAATTGTTATACACAAGGCTTTGAAAAGTGCTTTCCGTTTCATATTGCACCCAGGCTTTGAAAAGCACTGATTTTGAAAGGGTTCTTTTAAGTGGTGAGTTTATGGGTAACCACACACATACACGAACACACACACACGTTCAAACTCACCGCTCTATAGTATTGCAGCCTGGTTTATACATCTGCATGGAAGCAATGTTTGCATATCTGTACCATGAAGCAGAGAAAGGGTTGTTGTAGCTCTCAGAAACTGTGTGTACGCAACAAAATCCTAACAGTGTTTATTTGGTAGTGTGCATCAGGTGAATGCTGATTGGTTGTTCTGGGAAGTATTGAGTCTTGACATCAAAGAGCTAGCTAAATGTACATTTCAAGGCTACAAGGTACATTAATGCAGTCGGTCTAACATGTCATCATTTGTATTGTAACAACTAATTCACAGGGACTTAAGTGGCAGATGCTTTAAATAAACAGATTAAAAATGTGTATTTGTTGATATGGCTAAGTTTGATGTAAGAAGGTCTTTTTAAGTCTTCAGTGTCAGTACTTTGTAACAGTCAGTGGAAAAGCTGGTACTTTAATTTTTTTCCAATGGTTTCTCAGTAATGTGACAAATTGTATTTTTTTATCAGGAAAAAGAGAGTTTAGTGAGGGAACAACTTTTAATATCTGCTATAATGTAGGTAATAAGAGGAACCACCTTTTGTGGATGTTCCACAAAATTAAATGTAACAGTAATCAGATAATATGTATAACATGACATACTTTTTGTTGTAATTTTGCTTTGCTGTAATCATTGGCAAATTGCTGTGTAAATGAAATACTTTAGAATGTGGTGTTTTTGGAAAATAATCAACTTTGGTGTGGTAACAGTAACTCATCACAGCATCTCACTGTTGATTATTTACCTATAACAGCACACTGTGTAGTGTTTTATTCCCTACTTAGTGTTACTATTACAAGTAAGAAGGAAATATCCAGGAAAAACAATGATACTGTATATTATTTGGCATTTCAGTATTGATGTGTTTATAGCAATCTTTGTAGGCAAGATGAATGAGACAATATAATGTTAGTTATCAATGTGGCTACCATAATAACTGTAAATGAGCTCTAGTATGCACCGTAGTTTCTGGGAGGCAGGGCTTCATTTACATTAACGTTACATTACATAGTGGATGGGTTGAGGGATCAGGAATTAAACAAATCCTTTGAACAATTTTGTAATTCACCTTATAATTGCTAGAGTTCAAATTTTACCCACTGCACCTTTAATTTGGTAGAAAGAAAAAATAGTTCTTGTTTGTAAAATGTCCAACAAAATAGAGTCCTATATTAAGAGACAGACAATGCCGAAATTGGCTGTTGTTCCCTTTCTTGTGCTTCTTATCGAAGCCCCCCACCTTCGTCCTGCATCCCTGAACTCTCTGACATCTGCAGTCAAAACACATGCCAAGCTTCACCTCACGCACATATTAACTTTCCTCTCTCTCTGCTTCTTATTCTATTTCTCTTCTTCTCTCCTTCTCTCAAAGTTTTAAACTCCATTGGGAATAGTGCCTGTGTTAATATAATACAGAATTGTCGAACTTTCCTAGTCAATCCGTCTTTTGTCGTTTGCTGTATGGACAGACGGAGCGCCCCGTCTGTGTTTGGTGATTCAGCAGAGCGGATCGCCGTTCCCTCTCAGTTTATTTGACTTCTCTGCAGTTTAAGCTAAGGGCCCACATGACATTTTAGCCTCGCGCTCACTCCTTCAAATAAATTATCCGAGCGAAACAGCGTGCTCCGTTTGGACTCGTGCTACGCAATCAGGCGCCAACTCGGGTCACCTGGCGAAAGTTCGATTAAATCTTGATCTGTGCTGTAAATCACATAGGATCTGCGGCAGTGAAGCCATCTGGCCTGTATAAATAAAGTGATTATGAAATGATCTGGCGAGGAATGAGGAGTCTCTGTGGAGCGCACATCGTGTTCTGTCACTCTTCTTGTATGGGAATGTGTACAGTAGTTAAACACATACACACACATACATACACAAATGGGAGTGAAGCAAGGCGGGTCCCTTTGTCTTGCTTTATGGCCCTCTAAGGGATGCAAGCATGATCATTAGGCACATCGAGGCACCCTCACTGCTACCCATATGAAAAGACACAACCCCCTCCAAGCATCCCAAGAGCTTCTGAAGAGCCTGAGCTCTGAGAACAGTGATGCAGTGACGCAGACCTCTGCACTGTTTCCACAATGATTTGCTTTTATGTGCACTTTCTTGCCTCATTGTCTGTCCATCACAAGAACTTCAGGACACCCATTAGTGAGTGATAAGTACCTCTCTTTCTGCCGTTACCCCTTATACCTCCTCTCTGTAAATCTTTCATGTGGCCATTTTCCTTCTTTAAGGAAAGCAGTGAGTGAATTCTGTAAGAAATTGTCATAGGGTTCAACACTATGTTGTTGATATACAACTTGTGTCTTCGGCCTCAGTCTGATTGGCATGACGTTCCCAAATATTTAAGAAAGTGAGATGTCATTGTTTCAGTGTTCAAATGAGCCTTGGAACATTCTCTTGATTGTACACCTTCTAAAGATTTCAATGAAATCCCTTCCGCTACAGGTAATATCTAGGGTAACTCCTTTGCACTTAGTTTGCATTGTCTTCTTAGCTTGCTGAACTTACTTTGTTTATGCATTACACTCACTCATTGTACCTAACTGAGCAGTTGAGGTTTAAGTGTCTTGCTTAAAGACTCAATGTGAGCTTGGCAGTGCTGGGATTTGAGCTCACAACCTTTTGATCAGTAGCCCAAAGCCTCAAGCACAGAGCCACCACTTCACCACTTCCCCACTTATTTGCTTATAAAACTCTCCTGATTTATCTCTAGACATTCTTCTTGTAGTTACTCAAAGCTTCTGTGGGTGCTTATTTATATCGCTGCTCCTTCAGCATATTCATAAGTCACTCTAAATAAATATCTGCCAAATGACTGAAACTATTATATTAGACCAATATTGGAGTTTCATATTCATAACCTAAAAATATAAATTTTTAAGAAATCAAGATACAAGTTTTGACTTTTGGTTGGAACAAAAATCACTTTTTTACTCTGATCTGAGAATGAAGGAAAACATTGTAACTAGTCAGCATGAAAATATACTTCTGATTAATTATATCACCATTAGAACTTTTCTGATATATTGTAATTATAAATTGCAAATAATTTCGGAAACATTTGGAAGAAGCTCACTGACGTTGAAATGTTGCTCTGAATCATTAAAATTGTGAAATGTCTTCAAGTGGCATGATATTTTTGTCATATCACTCACCCTTAGTATGCAGTGTACTTAGGAGGATGTTAAATTACACTATTCAGTGTCAATCCCCATTTTTGTCTTTATTACACACATGTATAACACACATGTCTTAGTTTTCTGGTGTTTCTGAGCTCAGTCTTCCTGTGTCTGTGGGTTTCCTATGGAACTTCCGGGTTTTCTCTCAAAACATGCTGATAAACTGACCCAGGTGTGAATAAGTGTATGGATTTGTGTGTGCATGGTGCACTGTGATGAACTGGCATCCCATTCAGATTCCCGATCCAATAAATAAATGCATGAATGAATGAATGAATATTAATCTGTTGATATGTAGCTTGTAGTGTAGTGTAGTGGAGGAGAACTTTAATGTAGACAAGCAACATTTTCTGTAGCTTAACTAACACTGACTATAATTTAAGTATAAGATTATATGTTTTGCATATGGTCCATAAGATCATCTTTTTTTTCTTTTGATTTATTTTTTGTCCTGTAGCTATGATCTCAAATCTAATCGTAATGTATATGGATTTTTTTCTGCAGCTAATAATGTACAATAACTGTATATGATTTCTTCACTTATATCTTGCAAAATGTTAAAAGTGATCATGGCTAGAAAGCTGCTATTTTTAGACAGGAGGTAAAGAAAGAAATTCTGAGTGACTTCTTCATAAGAAGAGATAGAAAGGAAGGATGTGGTGACTGTAATTCAGGGAGAGGTTTTATGCTGGAATCCATGGGTCAGTGTTAATGTCAGTAGGCTTCTGGTTCTACAAAGGGTCCTGTGGCAGAAACATTAAGCTAATTTATACCTCTCACATAACACGTCCATCTCCAGGAGCCTGGCTGAGGATTGTTTGTAGTGGAGAGCGCACACGTCTTTCAGCTGTAAATTAATCCCCCTCTCACATTCTCTTGCTCTCCCTTTTTCCTGCAGATGGGATGAACTGCATGAACAAAGCCCATGGCTGCGCCCACATCTGTAGAGAGACTCCTAAAGGCGGCGTGTCATGCGAGTGCAGGCCAGGGTTCGAACTGGCAGAGAACCAGCAGGACTGCAGATGTATGTACCATGCCATTTCAGCACCTCAGCAAAAATACTGTTAACAATATAACTGAAAATTTTATTTTCAGTTATTATTCTCCAAGGCATAGGCTGGTGCTGATCCAACAGCTACTCTTTGTATGACAGCACAGCTGTAGGTCAGAGTGATGAAGTCAAAAATGTTACTTAGAAAGTCTCCAGTCTCTTTAGTCACATAATAATAATAATAATAATAATAAATAGCCACTTTTATTAATACTCATCTGAAGGAAGACTCTATATCTGTTATATAGTTCAATAAACCAACAGCATATAACATGAACAGTATATTATATTATATAACATATTACATGAACAGTATATTATATTAATAGATTACAATAGATTACAAAAAAATTTAATTACAGTTTTTCAAATCTTTAAACTCCCATGAGCTGTCAGTTCCAGATTTGCATTCCATACTTTCTTAACTATGCCCATTTCCCATAAGTTCCACTGTAGGTAGTGACTAATATGATTTAAGATGAATAAATGAATAATAATAAGCTGAGAGTTTAAGGTACACTACCGGTCAAAAGTTTGGACACACCTACTCTTTTTCATAGGTTTTTCTTTTTTGCTTTCTACGTTGTAAAACATTACTGAAT
>JAQQZR010000004.1:3923603-3942948 GCA_030068235.1 Notoglanidium macrostoma | reverse complement strand
TCAACAACCGCTCAACTAAGTAAAGAGAAACAACAGTCCATCATTATCCAGTCTCTTTTAAAGTCATAAAAATAAATAAATAATTGAATTAGAAGGCGTGTCCAAACTTTTGACCGGTAGTGTAAGTTAAACCTGTTATTGAAATGTTAATAGTGTAGAAATGTGACAACCTCTCTTATACCTCAGTGCTTCAGAATTTTCAATTCTGATTGGTCCTAAGATATGGATTAATTTTATGTAGTTGTTGATAAAGTGAGGTTTCCTGTAAGGAGATATTTGTGTGGAAGGAGTCTCCAGTGTTAGCAATTTTATGGTTTCTTGTCCAGTTTCTTCTTAAACAGAGAAAAAGAGAGGTTGGTGGAGAGGCTGTATATTGCTGCTATAACAGAAATGATATCAACTTAATATCTTTAAATGTAACTATAAATGGATTTTTAAAAAAGTATGACAAGGGTTGTTCATTAGAAAGTTCAAAAATTGGATGCATTGCCAAATTGTTCTGGTAAAAGAGCAATAAAACACTATATGATATGCCATTATTTTTAAATAATCAACATCAGCTTAAAGAAATCTCAGCTTGTTGTTATATGTTACTGTGTATTTATGACAGAGGAATGTAAAGCTGGCTCCGCTGACAGATTCTGAGATTTAAGAGGTTAATATGTAGAAAGTCCTTACACAGCTATGATATTTTTGAATTATGTGACCAACAGGTTGAAGGAAATGTAAAAACCTGCAACAGTAGTGTATTTTGTAAGAATGAGGCGAGTGAATTTAGGATTAGCTGGAAAAGGACATTGTATGTGGGAATCATTTAATCATTTTAATGCAATAATAAACACTACCTGCTCGCTTTTCAGTCTAGAATTGCATATCGACCAAATTGTAGAGCTATTTCCGCTTGTTTACATGGGTCAAATTATATTTCAAGCCTATTTCTACTCCTTCCAAAGCATCAGTGCAACAAGTCCAGGGCAAAAAAAAGTGAACCCCCTTATGCATTTTGTTGCATTTCTTTTTAAATCTCAGAAAAATAGTCAGTGTTTGACTGCAGGAGTATAAAATTTGTTTATTTGTATATTCCTCCAAATCTATCATAGTTTATCAATATTCTATATAGTCCAGTTCAAAAATGACAAAAAAAATGTGAAAAGGATCAGAAGAATATAGGGTCATGAAGCAGTATGTCTCTCATGACCAAGTGAACTCCCACATGGACCGATCCACTGGACAGCAGTCTGGGGGAGAGCGAGAGTGAGAGTCAGCTTTTTATTAGTTACACTTCGTTTGGCAACACATCCTGTTCCACACAAGTTTCAAGAGTGAAATATTGTGAAATGTTTTAATATCCGTGATTAAAGAGGAGCTGGGGTGTACTTTGATTGTGAGTGTCTGTGAGAGTGGATGAGTGAATGTATTTGTCCTGAACATTTTAGTCAAGTAGTTCACACTTCAGATTCACATATGTTCATTTCTGTACAGTTCATTCGACATATAAAACAAATGAATGTTTGAATAGTCATGGCGGTTTTATGAGCCTCTATGTGATTGATGGAATAGCCTTTTAGAAGCGTGCATAAGAATTCCCTCAAGGAGTTTTAATCATACCATATGTACTATTCTGAGACATTTTTGGACAGAAATCAGGCCAGGACTCAAGCGTGATGTAGCATTTTGTAATACTTTTAAAATATATGATTTCATTCATGCGGGTTGCGTAGGGCTTAGAGCTAAAATCTGGAGACTGAGCGGATCAGGGAAAAACTTTTTAGGTTGTCCTGTTGTGGGATACACCACATTTCATTTTTAAATCTTGGAATTCTCGTGGAAATAAAATATAGGTAAACGCATCCCATACAAGTCAGAGACAGAGTGTGTTAGAGATATGATGGCGTGTGTGTGTGTGTGAGTGAATGTGTGTGTATGTGCCAGTGCTTTAAGCCTCTCTCACAGTCATTGTGCATTGCCAGTGACGTGTAACTATGGAAATGGCGGCTGCCAACACACTTGTGAAGACACTGACATAGGACCGGTGTGTGGCTGCCACCAGAAATATGCCCTGCATTCTGACAGCAAGACCTGCATTGGTGAGTCATACACTTTGTCTCTCTCTCTCACACACGCACACACACACACACACACACACACACACACACACACACACACACACACACACACACACACACACACACACACTCTTCAGAGAGAGAATTATGAGAATCAATTGTCAGCACTAATTTTTAAATTTTCTCAGAGCTCAAAAATGTGATATTTAAATGGTTAAATCTTTCTGGATGGCTGATCTCATGATATAGCTTGGTGTTTGGGTTAAATTTGCTAACACTGAACAATGTCTGTCAGTATGTCTGTAAAAAAAATGATTTAAGGAGTTATGTATGATCTATGGAAACTTTTAGGTAAAACTGTCTCTAGTTAGCTAACTAATGATGAATAAAAAAGGTTTAATATTTCAACAGGATACAGTTAAATAAATCTTTTAAGTAAATCAGATGTTGAATTCCTAATAAAATCTAAAATGAGAGCTAGTTTATTAAATCAAGATGAAAATTCCACTTGTGCCTATCCTGTGAGGTTAGCTAACCAGGTGGCTCAGTGAACAAATAAACTGGTGAGTACATGATGTAAATTGAGCCTTATGTTAAAACCCCACTTATGCTTGCCTGTGAAAAGTGTATGCTAGATAACAAAATATGAACTAATTATATAGTATAAAAGCTAAGTTAATGAACAAATAATAATGCTGACAGATGTATGCTCATGTGAGATGGTTAGTTAACTATACTGAATAACAGGTCAATTAATGACTATCTAACATAGCTAATGTTAGTGATGACCAAATACAGTTCTGTAAATGGGGAATTAGATAAAAAAAACAATAATTATGACTAACTAGCAATGATAGCTGGTTGATTAGCTAATCACATACATGTGTTAATTATATACACTTTATAACAGCTCAGCTAATAGCTAATTAACTTAACTATTGTTAGTGATAGATAAATAATTTGATTAAATTATGATTACGTAAATCAAGCTTCAGATACTAAAATACCACTTGTGTGTACCTGTGCGACGTGTGCTAGGTAACTAGCCTTTAACTAGTTGACCAGCTAATTATATACATAGCTAATGTGCATAAGCTAATGTATACAAACAGCTCAGTTAATTGGTATCCAACTTAGCTAATGTTAGTAGTTAACAAATAATTTGAATATGGTTTGAGAATATGATAATTGTGTAAATATTGAACTCCAGCTTGTGTCTTTCCTGTGACAAATGCAAGTTTATTTACATGCTTTTAGCTAGTTATCTGGGATAGCAAATAGACAGGCCATGTACATGTTACACAAGATGGTACGTTCATAGATCTTGCTATTTTTAATGGCTGCAAAGGTGTGAGGGTTTAGGCCATTTTTAGTCTGTTTAGCATTAAACATCAAATAATTTATCATTCCACAAATTATTATTCATGGTTTAAAAAGACATGTTCAGGGATATTTTAAAATGTTGTGACTGAGGAGTCATGTAACAAGGGCAAAACAGCCTCAGACCATTAAGACGCTAGCAAACAGATGCTAATGTACTAACTTAAAAGCATTTAGCTAATTTTGTTATATCTTATCTTCTTTATGTTATCTCCCTCACACACTAACATATATTCAGTATTTTTACACACACTGCCACATTATTGAAGGAACAGTTCAGAGAATTAATTTCTGTAGCCTTTGTTCTGGATTTATGAGAGCGAGAGAGAGAGAGAGAGAGAGAGAGAGAGAGAGAGAGAGAGAGAGACAGATGTGGAAAGAAAGATGGAGTTTGGATAAGGAACAGGAGGTGGTTTGGGGAAGATGTGCTAGGTGTAGGAAACTTCATCATCACTGAAAGTACAAAACACATTTATCATCCTCATAATGGTGGGAAATGCAGCCAGCCGTCCAGTGGAATTCTGCCATATCCACCGAAATGGGAAAACTTTATACACCATGTGGGTATAACCATATTCACCCATGATGCCTCTAAAAACAGGAGGAAAGCTTTTTTTATGCATCTGTCCTTTTTTGGAATTTTGCAAAACTAATGGACTGTTGCAGGTAAGTCGATTTTTCACCCTTATTTTTCTTAGCTTGTGTCTCCACGCCTTGTTCCATGTTTGGTTTGGATGGCTGAGTCTTTTTCATATTAAAATCTCCTCTTCCAGAACATTCTGTGCAGAATATCTGCTTTCTTGGTCTAGCATTAGTTGCTCTCATGTCCCTCCTGTTTTCTTATTAAGCTTTCAGAGATTGCTAAATCTGAGGCCAGATATAGTCCAATAGGACCATTCAAAGTCTCTTCCTGTGCCTGTGTGATTGTTTTAAAATACTTAAATTGGCCATTTGTCATCAGTTGGGTTGTGTGTGATTACAGAATGTTCCAGAGAGACGCCATGGCTGAGTGGAATAAGGGTTAAACAGCGGTTTGGATCTAAAATGGCTAACTCTTGTGCTATAACATACTAGAGTAGTTTAAGTACATTAACACAGTGCCTCAGGGTGTTTTTGGACACTTTGGCATCTCAGCCTCACAGGAAGGGGCTCATTCAGCCACAGCATGGTACATATCCCAGACAAATCCACAGTCAGACTAAATTATTATGTGCTGAAGGCCAGCGCTTTAAAGAGGTCCATCTGATGTCACACTTGCTACACTGGAAAATAAAATTGCAATTCTTTTGTGAGGTTTTATGATTTCGTACTTCTCACTGTTGATGTTTTAACTGTTCCCTGATTCTGCTGATTTCCCAACATTGGACTGATGCCTCCGTGTGGCCATGCAGAGCCCAGCGGAGACCATCCACCTGTCCCCTGTCCTGATGCCTGCTGTACTACTCATCGCAGTCTTCTCTTTCAGCATCTGTGAAGAGCGAAGCAAATGGCCGCAGAGACCAGAAGAGGAGTGTAGAGACTGATCCCTCCCATCTCTATCCCTATCTTTCTATCTATATTCCTCTCTCACTGTCTCACCAGACCCTTACTGTGGTCTGTGTGAGTAGCTCTGCTGTGTGGGTTGAGTCCTTCCCCTGTCTGTAGCATTGCTTCTTTAGATTCTCCCTTCTGCTAGTAGTGTTTCCTCACAGGCTCCTATGCTCCTCCCGTTCCTCCTGTCCTCTCTGGTGAAAGTTCCTGATTGCCTGTCTTGTCTGCCATTTTAAAAGGGTATTAGAGAGACTTGCTGCTGAAAGGCAAATAAAGTCTTGCGAGACATTTGAGAACAGGTACCTCAATTGCAGCCTGCATCAAGTTCAGAAAAGTAGCCAATCAACAAACTAGCTCCACCCCTTGCCCGCCCTTTCTTAAAGCACCTAGCCAGTGGCCTGTCCTGATCCTCGGCCTTTCCATCAAGCATGCCTCCAACAAAAGAACATTAACGTGACTAAATAACACAGAAATGCTCCACTGCACCTCGAATTCATCTTCCACTTCCTGTTTCCTTGTCATGCCAATTGCATGTCCTCCATTCTCTGCCCTCTTTCCTGCCTCATACTGTCTGCTTCCTCCATCCCTCCCTCCTGTTCTTCATAATAACTCAATCGCCTGCATGAATATGTGTGCAAAGATCTTTTCTCTACTTTTGTCTTTTTTATTTGGTTATGTCTTACCTTATGTATTGGTACCAACATTATTAGTAACCCCTGATCTCACTACAGTAGTGCCTCTGTTATGTTACAGCAGTAGTTTATTAATGAATTATTTTGTCCTTTGTTTTTAGTTTCTGTTATTTCGTGCTTGCTCCCAATCCCTAATTTTTTGGTCGTCCCTTATTATGGGCTGATAGTAGACGAGTCCCAATCTTGGAAAACCCTTGTGTTGCCCCTTTTCTTTCCTGTGAGTCTGTCAGCGAAGATATATAAAACCCATACTGGAGGCTGAACAGAATTTCAGATCCCACAGCATTAAGGCAGACCTTTGTTTTGTTGATTGGCCCATTTTATGAGGCTAAATATGGCCCAGCCATGTGCTGGTGGATCTGCATGCTCATTAACCATCTATACAGTAGCCCCACCACTTTTCACAGAGCACCTAGTTTTCCTGCATTGACTTGATTGTCAAAGCCAGTTGTGATGTGTTCCATAGACAAACAGGCAACCAGCGCTGCCCCCAGACCTCATCCACATTCTCTCCACCTCTCCTATCCATATGTCCCTCCACCCTTCCTCCCACCACAGGTTCCTCTCATGCTCTCCAACCATGAGATGGCACTTCACTCTGTTCCTTTCCATGTCATCTCTCCCTCATCTTCTCCTTACTACACTCTTCATGTAGTGTCACGCTATCCTATTTATTATCCTCTCAACATGCAATTTGTATCATTCCACTTCTTTCATTTTTCTCTACTTCTCCTCTCTGTCACTGCGGTAATTGAGTGGCCGTTTGATATGGAAGACTGCAACAGCAGCATCAAATTGTCAATGTCAACGAGAACCCCTTTTTTTATTCCTCAAATCCCCTCTACCAATTTTATTTATCACTCATGTGTGTACCTCCTTTTCATTTTTCATGACAACTTCCAAAGGCTGATCTCTTTTTATTTCGGGGGAGTTTGACTTGATCTTCTTTATTTATATATTCATTAATTTCATTAACACTCTAACAGGGTTTATTGGCGCTTTTTATTTTATTTTCGCAGCTTTTTGCTTCTTGGCTTTGGTTTGTGCTCAAATGCCAAGAGGGTCAGGCAGTGTGAGTCTGGGTGTCCGAGCTGCAGCGACTGGGAGCAGGACTGCCTGTTAGCCTGTCTGTCTGTCCAAGTTTGTATGCTGGGACATACTGACGTGGGATCAGTCTGGCCTGCTCTTCAGGTGGTCTGTGAGCCGGATGCCCAAGGCTGGCTGGTCTATGGCAGGGCTGTCTGTGCGGGGCGATGGACATTGGGCTTCTAATTAACCTACTGCTCCCTGTTTGTCCTCTGTCACTTGTGTTTTAGAGAAAGATGAGGCTGCAATTGAGAGCTCTGAGTTCAATACCACGTCAGTAGCTGATGTGGACAAGCGGGTGAAACGGCGTCTACTTATGGGTAACTCCTTTCTTCCTCTTTCTATGTGTTGCCATGGCGCTTGTGCTTATTTCCTCTTCTACTCTTTACTTTCTTTCTGTCCTTTGATTTGTTTTGTTCGAGTTGTTCTCCAAACCCCTCCCCAACCACCACCATTCTTGAAAGTTTCTGGTTGTTTCTGTGTCCGACAAAGCCTGAGAATAGACCCCCTAAACATGACAAGGTTCCTTCTAAACTTTCCCAAGCCTGCTCCCAACCCTACTTTATTCCCTTGCATAGGAACAGTAATGAAGTTTTTTTTTTATCCCTTTGTTTCTGACAGCCCTCATGCCATTCCTCTTGCATTTTAAGAACTTTACAAAGAATGAGCATTAACTTGAACCACACATTCATTTGCAGAATTTCTTTGAGAACATTTTCTTTGTACACCATATCTTTAAGTGTTTTTTTAATAGTCTTGGGTCAACAGTGATTGGCCATATCCTAAGTTATACTTTCTTAGACAAAGACTATATAAAGATGTAATTAAGAAGCATATCATAAATTGGTCTAGAGATACTTGAACACCAGGGTCATGAACATTTACAAAGTAGAGTATTCCCAGAGTCATTACTGATTTAATACTTTGAATTTAGAAGCTATTAAAACTAAATCCCTTCTGCTGTTTTTCAGCCTTATCTTTGTCTAAAGCCAGACTGCCACTACTGTAAAGCTCTTCTGTCTGAGAAGCGATAACAGAGGCAGTCCAAGTTTTAACAATTAACACTTGGAATGGGATTTCTGAAAACACTAAAGGGTTGCTTTCACCCCTTAAACTCCCAACTTATTACTCTTTTAGTCATTTAAAGCATATATGTGTTGCAGCCTGGGACACCCATCCACATGTTGAAATTTGGACATTGTGTACTATTTGAAGTTTTAAAATTTTGGTATGTTTCTTTTGGCATGAAGTTCTGTTACAGAAAAATAACTCACAACATATACCACAGTGACTTGCCAATAAATGCAATTAATTTATTAAAGGTCCCGGTTCAGATTTCCCAGAATCCAATACATTGTTTTTGTTTTGAAAGCTACGCTGCTAGTGCTCTGTGCAGCAAAACTTCCGCAAATTCACTGTTAGTGATCCCTTCGATACCCATCTTGAACTATTTCTTCATTCATGTTTCATATGTGGAAGCTTTGAGCAAAATATGCCTTATCTTTTCTAATGGCTGAGGTCAGTTAGGGTCCATTACATCCAGAATAACCATAGGAAAATGGAATGGATCAATCAAAAGAATTTAAAATATAGATACTTTGACAAAATATCTTCAATTTCCCATTACAATTTAAGATCTATGGCCTAGGATGAAATATCAATGGCATCAAAAATGGCAACTTGCTACTTGGCACAGAGGATTCTGGGAAAGGTTATCCAGCCCCTTTAATCAGCATGTCAATTTTTTTTAAACTGTTACATTTAATGTTGTAAAGCGTCAACTTAGTTCCTGTTATCACTTACGTTAAAGCAGCTATAAACAGTCACTTCCACACCAGTGACTCTTAGCACCTCTATCTTGAAGTTGTCTTGCTACTTACTTACTGACTGTTACTACATGCTGACACTGGAGATACTTTCCATAAATATGAAATAATTGTGTCCTTATAGAAAGCATCCCCATATCAATGATTATACGTAGTTTACTTATTTCACTACCATGATATTTACAGCTAGAAAAGGCAAGTTTTAAAAGTAAATAAAACTATTTTTACATTGTTTGCTGAAATGTACTTTTTTTTCATTAAGTAGCAGTGTCAAAGAATACTTATGATCATTTCTGCCAAAAATGGAGCTGAAGTGACGTTCAGTTGGTTTTCCAAGGCCCCCACACATTTATCATTAACTACTATGAGTTATTTAGTGACTACAGTAAAACTAATAGGCAATATAATGTATGGAATTATGAGTGCTAGGTGCCCTAGTCAAATTTTATCCATGTCTGTAGGGTCTTTATTTCCTTAAAATATTATTTTTGCATTGCGTGCACATTGTGGTTTGTAGACTCCTCTGCATGGACTACTAGACACTAAATACTACAACTTCAATGTCCCTGTTCTCTCAGTCTATATTTAGAATACAATTAAGTGATTAGAAAGGTTATCCAATCAATAAGGGGAATATTTAACTACACTGAGACAAAGTGGACAAGTGGAACAGGAACATAGTGTTTTCCCCTATGTCTCTCCTTTTTTTTAACCACTTTTCCTTCTCTTAATATTACACATTAATGTTCGTCACATGTTTTCTTCCCCTTTAGCAGACAGATGAACCAATAACCATCTTTCTTTCCATTAATGCCACAGAGACTGAAATTACTTTCATCTTCATATATAACTTCGCCATTTATTGTCAAAGCAGGTGTTTTTCAAGGACAGGTACTTGAAACTGCCTATTCACATCTCTTTTGCTCTTTTCTGTTTAACCGTGGCTTTGAATGATTTTAAGTGGGAGTTTGAAAATGCTAAAACACGTTTGACTGTAGAAGTTTGTTTAAGATGATTGATGATTGATGATAGGAACAGCTTTACCTCCAGTATAAACACCCCTGTACATTAGCTGTTACTATAAAACTAGCCTGTGATCTGAACTTTTGTCAGAGCTGCTGCCAAAGAGAGTGAGCAGAGAGTGAGTGCTGTTATACGTGAATATCAGCATGGCTTTGATTCGGACGTAGGAACGAGTGTTGTAGCTAATCACAGCCGTGCTGATATTTAGTACAACAGCATGACCTTGAGTGTGATGTTGCTTTTATAAAACAGTTCTATAAACAAGTAATTAATATTAAGTAACTGATATTTTACACATGATATGACTAAATGTTCTGTAGATTTTTGCTCCACTATTGGAAACAGATCCTGAAGAAGCCGCACTCACCTTATACCATGTCGGCTAGCTAGCTAACCGTTGTACATTCCCAATAAAAGGTGCTTCTGCTAAAATTTGCATCCCTTCTTCCTTTTCATCTTTATCTGACAAGATTTCATACTTTAAGTCAGTAAACTTGTAAACTTTAAGTCAGTAAACTTTGTAAAATTTAAGTAAACTTGTATTCCTGAAACGTGAAAAGTATCATTTGGCATGTCCGCTGATAATGTCGTTAACACCACCATAGTAGGCGTTTGGAAGTAGGAAGTAGAATTTTGCGTGATGAACACAATCATTCACAGATGAGCAGAGTGATACACAGTGAAACGTCCCAGTGCTGTTATATCATGGGAAATATTAACACTCTTGGAATGAAATTCTTGGACTCAAATTAGTGGACTGGAACTAACTGTTGTATAAAGAAAATTTATTAAATTATATTAAAGAAAATTAGCACTTTCTGGCCGATCAGATTAGAGAATTCAATAGTGCTTTGATATAACGATGTTTATTCAATGCCTAAATTATATCATATATCCAAGCTGTTATTAAAGAGCGTACTGAATGTGTCTGACATTGGCATTCCTCAGTTCTGTTGAAAGAGCCTCTTTTATTTAAGGCACCTCTGCTGAACTTGGCTGCTGATGTGTAATACTCATGTCCAAGTTGGAAAGGTCTGATTTACCCACTTCAAATGTAAATTGCTCTCTGCGTTTGCCAAACCTCTTAGAAGACTTCTTCACTTGAGTTACATTCAGAAAGTTCATCAGGAACAAGGAGTGCCAACTTACTTTATACTTACTATAGACCAGCTCATATTTTTTACTAGTCATTACTGGCCTAACAGGTACTTAGTAGTGATTTGTGGTGATCTTTGAAGCTAGGCTGGCACTGCTAATCAAAACCAGCTCAAACAATCAGGGGATCATCAAGTGGGTTATAGTGGTCTCATCCCTTTTATACCCTTTCATTTTAGTTCTTGGATATTATGAGTTTATCACACAAATATGCTGGATGGCAAGATGGTTTGTGTATGTGTGTAAGAGAGACATTGTGTGTGTATGTGTGTATGTGTAGCAACGCTGTACCTCAGGTTTGTGTTAGATTTGACACTCTTCGTTCCCGCTTCAGTTTGTGCTGCTGTCACAGCCGTGGCCAGCAGCACCAGGATGCGACCAATCCTGGCAGATTAGACTGGAAACTCAGAGTCAGTGGAAACGTCTCCTTCTCTGTAGTCGTATTAAAGTGCTGACAGAGAGAAAGGGGGAAGGCATTGAGAGCAAATTTATTGTTCATTTAGGTCCATGGTGCTATTTGTTATAGTTTCTTTTGTGATTTGGTGAGGTGGTTTGGATTCATCTCATTATTTGGATTGGATTAATGTGAGTACTATTAAAACAGCATTAAGAAAAACATCTCACAAATATAACATGATTATGTCATTATACTGTAAGACTGGATATGAAGAAAGCATAATCTGCTAGTTATTAACTGAATATTTATGAATGTCAAATTTATTATTATTATTATTATTTATTTTATTTTATTTTTTAGCATTTTTCAACATTGAATCAAATGAACATGCATTTAACCATTAAAGATTTGCAACAATATGTAATTTTTACAAGGTCCTTTCTGACAATGGCTTTTAACATAGTAAAAGAATTGAAAGAAACAGTGTTGAGTTTTTAGCATTGAATTAACAAATACACAAAATGTGCTTAACTTGTATTAACTAGGATATTAAAGACGTTCAAATTATTCACTTCAATTTTTTTAGTTGAATAATTTACTTTCAGTAACAGGGTTGTACAAAGTGATCTCATCAGTCAACATCATATTATAAGTGAAAATAAAGACAAAATATGGAGAGAGCTTACTTAAATTGTTCCTCCGATCTTATGCATTCGCATAGTGCAACTTCCTGTTCAACAGACATGTGCCTTATATTTCCAATATTTCAAAGGGGTGAATGTGTTCAGGTAGCAGGGTTGGGTAAGTGGGAATTAAATGGATAAAAGTATGTTTCAAACATGAGATGTTACAAAAACTTCACACGTTAATCAGATTTGATGTATGGTTATATTTCAAGGTAACGTGTATTTATAGTGGGCTGGGACAGGCAGAAATGCTAAGTGCTGTAGATTTTGGTTTTAATTAATGTTTTATATTATTTATTTATCTGAAATATGTTTGCACATAGGTTGTTGTAAAGGACACTGTAAAGGTAAAATGTCTTATACTTTTACTTTACATACATATTTGTAAACATAATATCAGTAGGACGCGACACACAAATCATGATATCACCCAGTGTTAGGACTAGGTCAGTCCAATATACATACATTATAACACAGAATATGTTACAATACACCATGTGTAAGCTAGCCATGAGTCCCATATTTGTGTTCTCATAACTGATTGACTGTGTGTGTGTATGTGTGAGTGAGAGAGAGAGAGAAATTGAGAGAGTGAATTTACTCTGTGAACACTCAGACCCCTAGGGTATGTACATCCAGCTGTTACAGAATGTGTGCAGTACAATGGCCTGTAGCAAGATCCGCTAATAACAGGGCCGCTGGTATAAATCATTTAGTTTTAGAAAGCTTTTGAGGCGCTTTCAAACAAAACTGTCCTGCTACAATCTTCACTTCCCTCCTGTCTCCCCATTTCCAGATTCAATCTCAGAGATTTTGCCTGTGAGTCTCTAAGGTCACCTCCTCATCCACACTTAGTGCATTCAAATAAACAAAACACCATCATAGCTCCAAGTAAACGTTTCCCCATGTCCTGCACCTTGTGGCCTCATTAAGTAAATTCTCTGACATGGAGAACTGGACATATATGATTGTATAATTATTGTAGCTCCCTCTAGCCTCCTCTCAATAGTCTGCATAATGTTTGCATTACAAAAAGGTCTATGGGGCATAAGATGCTTTGAAAGACCATATATGTGAAAAACCCAGCAGAAGCATCTGAATGTTTAACAGCATGTGCTGGTTTCTTTCCTTATTAAACACTTTGGAGTAAGTGATTCGGATTTAGCTGTGACATGGAATACTTTGGTTTTTTTTGTTCCATTAAAGTACATTTAAAACATATTTTAAAGATAATGGCTTAAGATATAAAATGGTAACAGCTATATAACAAATTGAGAGAGCAAGATAGTGAAATCTAAAAATATTATAACCATGTCTCAAATTATAAACGTCCACTATGTAGAATTCATTTGATTGCAGCCAACTGAATACCCCTCCTTTTCCAAGAGTGTATTAGAGCGTACGGTGGTCATCAGGTGCCTGTACTTCCAGTACTTACATTCATGCTCCTTTGCTTTTTCTTGTGCTAAATATTAGGTATGATCCCCTTTTTATCAAAATTTTGGTTCTCAAAGCTGTTAACCTGTTATTTGTATTCCTTTCTTTTTCCTCATTGTCTTTCCTGATTCATACTGCCACTTATAAAAATGCAAAACACAGAAGGTGCTCTCTAGAGGTTTATCCATTCTAGGCTACGTTAGTTGCTCAACAGGGCGGCTCCATGGAAGTAGATATAGATGTAAAGGGCTCATTCCAAGTTCATGAAAACACAATGATTTGTGAATTATGAATACTGTATTCCATTTCTGCTAACTAGATTCCTCTAAATCCTACATCCTAGTGGACCTTTAACTTTTAGGGCAAATATTCACGTCATTGACACGTTTTACCAGAAATGGTTAAAAAGGAAGCTTAGGTCTCTGGACACTTATTTCACTCAGAAGTAGCATCTTATGCTATGTAGTGGCAGGAGTAAAGTCATGATACACTGCTGGAGTATACATTTTTTCTATATGGCAGATGTTATGTAAGATAAAATTTTATTATTACTACACTCTTTAAAAAGGTTCCACCAAGGTTTATTAGCAGTTCTGTAGAAAGGTCTATCTTTCTATAGTTTCCCTTTTTGAAACCATTTCTCTTAGGCTTCTATATTAAATTTTTAAATGCTTTGAGAAGAAGAACTGAATAAGAATTGGTGCATCGAGTGGCTAAATGACTTGTGCACATTTGTAAAATCTTAGTGTATGATTTCAGCTTTTGCACACTTAAGAGTAATAGATAGTGTATAGTCTGAGAATAAAAAAACAGAGATTATATTATGCGTAGTTGTACATATTACATGCTGAAAAACTAAAAACTGAAGAACCCTTAAGGGTACTAGATGGAACCATTTTTCTAAGACTGTATATTATGGATATATTATATTATGGCACTCTGTTTCTAATAAATGATGCCAACATGTAAATATAGGTATTTAGTCAAAGTTCATTAGGCTACAATTTAAGACATGGTATACATTTTTTTTTGTTTTTTTTTTATATGACTAAAGTTATCCAGATTTGCTAACCATATATTAACCAAAAATACTAGAACTTTCTCCAGTTTCTTTGACCACCTGTGACTAGTCTAGTTTGGTATTAACTTTCATGCTTCCTCTTTTAACTTTTGCTGTTTCTTTTTTCAGCTTAAACATCACCTTTCTTCCACAGTTACCTGAGATAAGAAAAAGCAGACTAAATGCCTCAACTTTTGCCTTTTGTCACCAACAGATAACTGTATCATAATATGTTTTTATCTGCAGTTTTATCTACTTATTTTCTAATGTGTTGTCTTTTTTTCCAGAAGTGAATATTTATTAGGGAAGTCTTTCTGTACTTTACAGTTTTATTAATTGCTTAAATACAGTTTTGGAAGAATCTGAACCTTCGAAATAACTCATGCAAATTTATAAAACAAGTCATGCGTTTGGACAAACCCTATATGCCAAAACTGAAGGCCATCAAATATGTTCAATCTCACCTGATGGATACAGTTCTATGCATTACACACTAAGAAAATGGGTTCTATTTGGAACTGTTTCTGAAAGGTATGCACTCTGTTGTAGGGTTCTATACAGACTCTCTAAGAGTTCCTCCAGAGAGATGAACTGAAGAACCCTTTTGGATGCTAGAGGAAATGTTTTATTCTAGGAGTTACATATCTAATATAACTAGGGAAGTGGGGATCTATAGCCCTCATGTACCTGTGTACAGATTGGAAAATTGTATAAACAAAGCCCAGCCAGTAGTATAAAAACATACCATGGTGACACCATCTAATAACTCTGTTCAACAGAATTTTATATTACCAAGTTCTTTTGCAAGTTGTATTATATTTCCACAAATCCCACTGTATGACATACACTAAATCATCAGGAATGAGACGCACCTTGTCACTTGCCATACGGAAACCGATTACTGTGTGCGCACCTAAATGTTATTCATTTGTTCTTCAGTAGCTGCTTTACCTGGTCAGTATTGAGATGGAGCCTGAACCTACCTGAGGTCAGGAGTAGAAAGAAACTGGAGCACCTGGAAAAAACCGACATGGACACTGAAATAACATGAGAAACTCAACCAAAACAAATGCCCAAGGATCTAACTGGTGACCATAGTGTGGTGAGATGACCCACTATGTCACCATGTCCTATGTGGATTATCCATCCACAAACTCATATAGAGTAGCTACAAACTAGGTGTATATTGGGACTGGAATCTATCAAGTGGAATCCTTGAGAGACCAAACGTTTCACTGGGTCCTACTGCAGACATAGCCTACACTGACAAGACTCTGGCATACTGAATGAACTTGAATAATTTACCCTTTTTGCTTCTGGCCCAATGGAAACCACCTTAGCTGAAGGCAATTTGAATGTGGATACCAGTTGGGACAGTTGGTCTTTCCTTACTGGGAACAGCTGTGGCAAGGGCTTCTGTGGTAAGGCATCCAGGCACAGATGACTGGATAAATTTTATAGTGCATTGAATGTACTCTAATAACTTTGTACTGGCAAAAGACCCAACATACAGTATCTAGGGTGCAGTCACCATTCCATCTACTGTACGCTCAACTGTTTGCATAGCCCAAGCAAGTCAGCAAGTTTGAGGGAGAAGAAACACATCAGCGGTGGTAGGCAAGGTGAAAGGAACCTACATCTTTGTGACTCCTTGGTAATTAAAAAAACCAACAACAATCCTGAAGCAATATCTGACCAGCAACTCTAACCAAAAGGTTTTCAACCTGAACAGAAAGCATCAGTCGTAACCACCTTTCTTTGGGAAGGAATTGACCCTAGAGGCACACTAGCAAAGAAAAAACAGCTCTGTTTCCAGGGCATCAAGACTGCTATGCACGTGGTATGTTTGTGTTTCACAGGGTCCAGGTGCCATACAGCCATATCTGGACCCAGTAAAGAGAGTCTCAGAAAAGCTAAAAATATCTTGTGCTAGAGGGAGAGCCTAATGGAGGAGTTCATCTAATTCAGTCTCAAGTTTGACATGTTCCAGGAGAGTGTCCATCATGACCTGCTTACTAATGGGAGAAGAAATGAGTCAGTCATCTAAATAAGGAATAATTTCCAGGCATGTTGCTAATGGGGGTCTCAGTGCAGCTTGGACACCTTTGGTGAAACAATGCATAAAGTTAAGTGCAAGAGTCTGTATTCTTGGAAGGCAGAGAATCAGAAAATAAAGAAATTATGTACATTTAGGGCAACAGCATCAAATGTATATAGCATTAAATGATAAGGATTTACTATTAGATTAATCCCACCATCTTTATTACATTAGTATTATAGAGAGGGTGCCAATATTAATCTGGTTTCTTGAGATATTGTTACCAGAACCTCATTAGTCTAATGTACACTCCTGGGCAAAAAAATGAGGCAAACCCAATATTGTAAAACATTAAGCTTTTAATGGTCTCAACAAAAATCACTTGGCAGAAAATTAACAAGAACTAAAAAAAAGCACTCCTGAGATGTCTGCCTTCTTTTGCTTGTCAATGCTCGTCAAGCTGGAAATAGGGAAGTTCACTTATATCTTCTGGTACGCAAAGAGAAAATCATGAAAAGATTTAAATGTTTAAATGATATAAAATTCTGTTATATCTGATATCTGTTTGAAGACTTTAACATTGAATGGAACAACAAGGACTCTTCTTTCTGTGAAAAGCTGTCTGCAAGTATACCCACAAGATTTCAACATTTAAAGGAAATCGAGGGAAAAGCTTTCCCACACCAATTTACTTTATCTATTTGTTTAATTCTTACTAATTTTCCTGAACAATGATTTGCTGCTGAGCCCATTAAAAGCTTAATGTTTTGGAATATTGGGTTTGCCTTAATCTTTTGCCCAGGACTGTAAGTTTGGACTAATATTTGGCCAAAAGTGTTACCATTAAGATATGTGTCACCATTGACCTTATTTTCTCAAGCCTTAGGAACAGTGTGGCTCCACTCACTAACTAAACTAGGATTGAATGTCTAGGCTTAAAAATCTAGGATAGTGGATGCTGACTGGCTGTATATGAACATTGTATTATAGTGGTTATGTGAGAAAGTCTTGTAGAAGGTTTCAGATGCCAGTGCATGCCCTTCCAATAACCTATTTGTTATGTCACTAATGAGTTGAACTGGTACATTGGGTAGGCATGTCAGGATGGTATTAAATGCCTAAGAGAAGTGACTCTTTGTTTATCTCCAGCCATTCTTTGCTGAAGAAAACCGATAGTTGGCCATAGTCTAGGCCACAATCTAAAGTGACCCTGAAGTGAGCCTGATTAAAATGGTGAAGTATGTACTAGCTATAATGAACAATGAATCAGAGATACCCCCTCAAGCACAAGTTTTGCAAGACTACACCTGAAGAGTGTCAATAAGGCAAATTCTATTGGCTCTCACTGAGCCAATAAATGGAATCTTCCCAACCATGAGGTGTTGTAAAGAGGGTTGGATCTTGATTGCAGGACTCTAAGTAAAACCTTATTTCATCCATGCTTAATGTTGTTACTTTACATTTCGTGGCACTGAAAAAAAACCTGTATGCCTTCTTAATGAGTCCATGCCTGTTGTAGGTGCTGGGCACTTCCAGGTTTGAGGCTTATCTGCAACACAAGCATGATACTCCTGCCTCTGGGACTTTGGTATTGTGACTGAAATATACTTCTCCGTCTACAAATCTGCAGACGTGTTGACATGTTCACTTGTATTTATGCCAACTGATCCTGGAACTTCTCCATTTCGTTGTTGGCTAGTTCTAGTTTCCAACCCCGTAGTCACCATATATTAACTTTCAGCTTAACCAGTGTTTGCTTGACACGTACACTCCATCATAATGTAAAGTTGAGATTCTGGAGGCATGCATGTTGGCTTTTTTGTAAGCCTCTTCGAATTGTGTTTACCAATGAATCTTTTCTCTGTGTTTTGCCCAAGTCCTCTTTATAGAAGTATAAATCAGACCTTACACAACTGTCCAAGCCTGGGTAAGTCAGTCCCTACTTTATAGTACATGGCATGTCAGTCCCTACTTTATACTACATGGCATAAATGAAACACTATTGTCTGGTTGCAAAGCATGTCATGGCACTCCAAGCACAGGCCTCTGGCTGTTAGCAAGATTGATCTAAAAACCAAGAGAATTAGTAAAATATGTAATCAAGCAGACTGGCAGTATAGGAGCAGTAGAACATCTGGCTGTAGGACAACTCAAGCAAATAATAACTGCATGATTTTGTGCCATGGCCTCGACCAGTCTGTAGATGCACTTGAAGGATTTATTGTGGTTTTTACCACCTAACTGTCAGTAGGATGAAGTAGAACTGCTAATTTATATCATATTTAAAATCTACGTCGTCTGAAAAAATCTTTCAAAACTAGTTTTAGAATGTCATACACGTTATTCTGGATTAATTCTGAAACTCTGGCCCTGTTACTTTGGGAGAACTCAAAAAGGATTAATGTAGAACTCTATAAGAGAGGCTTTCCCTTTCAAACAAGGTTCCAAGTAGGATTCTTGAATGAAGCTAAAGCTACTAACAATTTAAAGAACCATAAAGAAGCCTTTTTTTCAAAGATTGTCTGGAGGCTGTGATATTGTAGGCTGTGATATTATGTGATGTAGCATAATGACATTTTTTTTCTTAGGTTATTTTCATGCACATTGATGTGATTTATATGCCAATTTGCCAAGTGGGAAGTTCATGTCTGTTTTAAGAAATCCTAGTTTCAAGTATTATAACATGTTAATCTATGGTCATGTTACTCTGGCTTCATTTGTTATAGCAAAGGTGTATATATACTTTACATGTGAATTATTTAATGTGATTAACCCTATAGTTTTTTAAACTGCATATTCGCATTCACATCATATTCTATTCAGATGTGCCCTATGTTAATATATTATATCAGTTGATTTATAAGTTATTTACAGGCTATGGGTGCCAGTATATATCTATATATCTATATATCTATATCTGTATTTATATATCTATATATATATATATATATATATATATGTGTGTGTGT